>MU401598.1:0-101566 GCA_022579005.1 Poronia punctata
ATCATTAAATTCTGAAGTTCCATGACCCATACCCCTAATTTCTGAAGGTCCATGACCCCCCCCCCCCCCCCCCCCCCTTTTACAAACACCAAGCGGAAGTCGCGACGGCCTTACATGACTATATTAATTGTAATAAAAGCTGCAAATGAGGATACCTCCTACATAGTGTAATTAAATAGACGTATATAGTTATAATAAAGTATTGCAGTTCAATTTTCATGTGTGCTAACATAAAAAAAAAAAAAGACTTTTGTTTTTAGGTATTAAGTAAAAGTAGGTACTTATATAGGTACCTAGACTTACTTTTTAATATGTAAAGGTACTTCTATTAAACGTTTTTAAGCTTTAAAAACGTTTTTAATTTTAAGCGTTTTTAATCTTAAGCGTTTATCTTTTTTTTTATGCTTAATTGCTCTTAAACATAATTTGCAGCAAACTGTTGTTCTAAGGTTATCTTTGCCTAAAACGTTTTCAATTCTCAACTATTTATTTACAATAGATTTACAGTTTAAAAGATCTAGCAGGGCCTGGTACGGTACCCTGCTAGCCCTACCTACTCGTACATCAAACCACTTACTATATTTTAACGGTACGAGCCCATGAAATCCTGGCCTGTCTGGGACTCTTCAGTTCCGCCGAACAAGGAGGGCGATTCGAAGATGTGAGAAAAAGTGTTCAGTTTCAAGGTCGGCAGTAAAGTAAATTGGATGACAAAGGGTGTGTGTGGTAGGCGTGTGGACAAAGTCCGAACATTTGTGTCAGACGTGTCCTTGGCATCTTACATGTCTGCAGGAGTAGAACAGAAATTCCACCATCAATGTGCGTATCAGAAGCGTATGTGTAGTATCTGACCACTATATTTTTGCACTAGTAGACTAGACCCAGAGGGCATCTCTGCCCGGGTCAGCTCTTACAGGGCTGACAGGTACTTGTGCTGTCTCTTTTGTAGCATTCGACTTTTCCGAGGTTTCCTGATATGCCTGATGTTTCCAAAAAATGTGCTTGACCCCTGTTCTGCTTATGTTACGCTGCGCACAATAATGCCGTCTGGCCACGACAGGCTGCTGGCGCTTGCCAGTCTTAGTAGGTACAATATGCTCAAGTCCTAGGATCCTAGGCAATGTTAGGTTAGAATGCTGACAGAGCGCATCTCCCCCTATATATGTCTTGGGCGGGTGACCCTCTTTACGTCGCTGTCGAAGATTTGATCGTGATGATACCAGTGCAACAAGACTTGACTTGTAAATGGCGAGCAACAAGAAACCATCGTCATGTCAAAGTGCGTATGGTTGAAACAAAACAGCGTCGTCTAGCCGGGCTATATCTATACCCCTAGAACCATCTCGCGGAATTACAATAAGGTCAGGTTAGACTAGCTTAACCTAGCCGGTCGGCTCCCGCATCCAATGAATCCAAATGTAAGCGTCTTTCGCAGGGGAAATATAACGGTCTGCCACTGATACATTTTGGTCCGATAGCAGCACGAAGCGCCAGAGGTGGCTACCCATCAGAATAACTACCCCGAGGTCTATTACCCGGCGCCTACCCCGGAGGTGTTTCGATATCCTGGCGGCCAAGGCGATAGCAACAACACTCATAACACTCACAACAATAACAACTATGCGTCCTTCCCTCTCAACTCGTTTAACGAAACGGCGACGGTTACGGATGCATCCAAGGCCTCATATCACGCCAGCAGCCCTTATTCCCGGTACGGTGCCCAGCCACCAGAAGACGTGTTCCCATCCCCAGGGCAACGAAGAGAAGGCAATAGAAGAACGATATGCGGGCGTGCAGTAAATCTCGTCTTGGTCCTGTCTGTGGCTACGGCACTTCTATCTATTGCCGTGATAGGGTTAGCAGCCGGGACGGGTGTTCAGTCGAACCGAGCCAACAGCGCCGAGTCGAAGCTAGCCACGCTCTTGGCAAATATCAGTAATATAGACCGCGGATGCTCGGCGGATCCAGACGCTGTCACCGCGACCAGATACACCTCTCAATGTAAGTTCCTCTGCTATATGGCAGGTACTAGTAACTACGGCCAATTACAGTCACCATCGTAGTTGCCGTTGAAAATGAAAACTGAGGCTTACACAACCTTCCTTTTAGATTTCGACAGGCCAACTTTCAAGATCTACTGCAATAGCGATGCGCCGAACTCCCCACTTCAGACCTTATTCGTCGGCAATTTCAACGACTGCATGGACGCCTGCGCGTCCTACACGACTTTCACCCCCGGGAACTTTCCTAACATTTCGCGGTCGAGTAACTTTACCTGCTCCGGTGTCAGCTTCATACCGGCATGGACCAATCGAACGACAGCCCTTGAATTGGACGCGCCTGGCAATTGCTACTTGAAACCTGGACCACAGAATACCACTGCGCTGACACATCCCAACGGCGATGGCGACGCAGTGCACGCCGCCATCTTGCAGGATTCGTGATAATATTTATCTAGGCCTCAGTCGGCATGACGGTATTGCAAGGCACCTGCGACAATGGATTTGAAAAGGTGCCACACGGTCCTGGAATAAAGCAGGGGTGTAATATTTCCCTGGCGTCGCATGAGGCGTACCTGGGGTGACACACGGATTAGGTATCTGGACTGGAGTGTGGCGTTGATTTTCTAGTGACATGGGAACCAAGCGAAAAATATGGTACAAACTGCTGTAGATCCCACCCTTACAGACAGCGTGTATAATTACTTTACAAATATAGATATAATAACGACGGTGCACTTGTTGAGCCATAGGCTAGGTATAGTCTATGTTCGATGAAGTCGAGCCCGTCCATAATAGACCAGGAAATTTGGCATACCATTGGTTCGTATATGGCCATCTAGCTGCATACATCTCTGCACATTAAACACGGGTGGAAAGCATCCTTCTCGTAGGATTCTTTCAATGTTGTTAGAGTTGTACATGTAGCCCTATAGCCCATATTAGTCTTCGCAAGGGCCGAGCGACAGTTGGCCACGTTCCCGATGGTATAAGTTATAACCAAGTTAGGTAATTAGGTAACAATCGCCTATCTCAACCTATGTGTTCTTCTATGTGGTAGAATCTGGGCAGCCGCCGCCGCAACATGTTTATCGAGGAGCCGTTTGTTGCTAGCATCGGAAAACATGTGCTCATTGACTCAGTTCGGCTGCTATCGACCTAGTTACTACTACTTGGAGACCAAGTGTGCCGATGCCGATGCGTCTCTCTACCTTATGCATCTCCCTTGGGCTCGAAGCCTACACGACAGTACACGCAGAGGATGATATCCTACTGAAGAAAACTGTGTATAGACTACTGGGTATTGATCCGTAGTTTCTTGAGACATGGTTAAAAATGCGCGCAGCCGCTCGAAACAAGCGTCTGTTAATGACATGATATAGGTAGGGGTACTTGATCGACTAGGTACGTCGTTCTAAGTCAACTTATATCGTCGCCGGTTTCCTGTGTTGAATATATGTTGATGTACCCATGCTGGCGTCGGACTGGTATAATATAGCTCTGTTGCTTCTTTACTCGTAGTGAGGTCCCGATACCACGTGGATATGAGCTCGTCGTCCCGCGGCGCATGTCTAGCGTTATTATAGTTTATTAGGCACAACTGATCTAATTGTCCGTGTCGTGACTACATAAACTCGCCTTCATCAACAAATTAACCTGAATAATGCTAACATTTGATTGCTGACATATATGTGTTCATGTGAGCCCATGAAATCTCCTGGTGTAAGTACATGTACGAGTACGGTAGGTTACGAGGTGAGTCGGGTATGGGGTAATTACTAATCACCCATCAGAGATACGAGTACAACCAATCGTACAGCCTCTGACCGGAGGAATAATCGTTCGCGAAGTCGCGACGCCCTGCATGTCAATCCAAGGGCGTGAGACTCCACACTTGTACATAAAACCCACCCCAATTCGGGGGAAGGCCGAAGAGCGGCTAACCTTATACACGTAAAAGCATCTCCATCTCCATCCTAGACCGGCCTTAGGCAGCCCAGGGAATGCACTGAAGCACCTTCAGGTCAAGATATGACTCCTAAGAACGAAGATCGGTTTAAGCATATTTCCACTTCGCGGATGACAGGTTGCGATATATCCGGACATACTGATGATATGGTGTCTGATCATACAGACGGTCCACGGAGACAAGAAGCGCCAAGGATTTTATATGCTGACCGCTCCATTTCGGCATACCTTCTCGTAGTAACTTCATCTAGGTATTTGCTTCTTCCTTTTGCTTTCACTTGCAAAGTTTCATGGTATTTCCTTGTGACGTGATTCTGGATGGATAGAACCTAACCCCACTCCCTACACGTAGTTTCCCTACCACATTGATTGTCTCTTCCTCGATAGAAGACGATTCCTTCTTTGCATTTTATACTCGGCTTCATTATCGTTACCCTTTGAAGTCTGACTCACTTCTTTCCGCTTGGAAGCGGTATCTGTGTGAAAATATCTACTAAGAACCCCGCTAGATGCTCTAACGCAAGGGGTGCTTATGCCGTTCGTGCATCCGTCCGTCGCCCCTTTTAGTTTTCCTTCAGTTGCGCCCTTTGCGTGCCACACCATTTTTTGATTTACAGAGACCGCGCGAACAAACACGCAACCATGGACTTTGTCGATTGGGATGCTGCAGCTGTTGATGTTGGCTATGACTTGCCGACTGCCTCGGAGGGCGTGGAAGACCATGTTGATGTCGCTTCAGGCCTGGCCACTGGCCTACCTGACGACCCTAGCATGGACCTCGTCTTTGGTGATGTGGATGGCGATGACTGGTCTTATTGGGCCCTCCAACATTACGAGTCAACCCAGCTGGGCCAGAGCGTCGACGTCGAGGGAGGTGGTGAACCTGTCGGTAACCCCGGCATTGAGAGGGAACCATCGCCAGTGACATCTCAAGTGTACTGGGAAACACCCGAATTCCCCTGCTCTAACTGCTCCCACTGGGGATACCAATGCAAGAGGATTCGCGAGGGTAAATACAGGGGTTATTGCACTAGTTGTGTCGCTCTACGGAGAGAATGCAGCTTCGGCCCTTCGACGACCAACGTCGCTTCTGAACACGGCACTACTTTCCCTGCCAACCCCTGGCCCATCATGGGTGATAGACCGGAAACGTCGATTCTCCACGAAGATGAACTGGCTGCCATGGCTCGAGCAAACCCCCAAGCGTCCTCGATGGCCGCCGCTATTACTGAGGAGGGTCCTTCGCTGCCGCGTGCCCAGACTCAGCCCAAAATCGGTGCCCGGTTCTCCCGCGAATCCGTCAAGGTGCTGAAGAACTGGGTTGTAACCCATAGCCATCATCCATATCCCACCGACGAGGAGAGGGAAAGTCTACAAAAGATCACTGGCCTAAACAAGACTCAGATTACCAACTGGCTTGCCAATGCCCGACGTCGCGGAAAGATTCAGCCTAATCGAGCAATCTCCCCCCACGTTGGCCGTGGGTATGTCCAAGCCATCGACATCCCGCAGCGTAGGGGCCCTACCGGTCTGTTGGAGTATATGAATCCGCTTCAACGTTGGGCCAACTCTCCACCCGAAAACGAGCCGGCCTCTGTCACCGCTATTGCTCGCGCCGTGTCCGCTTCCGGTTCTTTTTCGGCAACGTCTGGCTCCGGCCGTACCAGTCCCAACGTATGGAACTTCTCCGACGATGGATCGAGCAGGTCTCTTTGCAACCAGTCGTCGGCCAGTAGTTTAGGGACCTCTCACTCCAGTGGTGGCTCCTTCGCCTCCGCTTTCTCTGCCCAGTCTCGCGGTTCCTCAATCCCATCATTTATCCGAGGCAGCCGGGGCCGCCGGCGACGGAGGCGCGCCCCGACAAAGCGGGTGGAAGAGCAGGTGAATTTGCCATTGAAGACTTTTCAGTGCACTTTCTGTACCGAGACTTTCAGGACGAAACACGACTGGCAACGACACGAAAAATCACTGCACCTCTCGCTTGAACGGTGGATCTGCTCTCCAGATGGGCCCCGAGCCGTCAACCTCCAAAATGGAGCTATGAGCTGTGTCTTCTGCGGGGTACCGAACCCAGACGAAGCACACGTCGAGTCACACAACTTCTCCGGCTGCACTGAACGCACAGAGGAGGAACGTACATTCTACCGAAAGGACCACTTGAAACAACATCTACGGCTTGTTCACGGCATCAAGTCGTTCCTTCCGTGGACGATGGAAAAGTGGCGGGTGTCCACTCCCGCAATTCGGTCCCGATGTGGTTTCTGCGGCGTAGTCCTCGATAGCTGGACCATCCGTGTTGACCATCTGGCCGAACATTTCAAGACGGGTAACACGATGGCCGACTGGAAGGGTGACTGGGGTTTCGATGCGCCCGTTCTTGAAATGGTCGAGAACTCGATCCCGCCTTGTGAGATATGCCCAACCTTTTTTATACTTTACAGATGTCTAACCTTACTGCAGACTTGATCCATGATGAGAGACAACCGACTGTACCAGGTCAAACGAACCAGCTGGCCCGAGGTACGCCAACCAATGCGTATGAGCTCTTGAAAATTGAGCTGGAAAGTTGGATTATAAACCAAACCGAGCAGTTGGGTGTGTCGCCCACCGACTTGGACATTCAGCACGAGGCCTGCCGTGTAATATACGGGGCCGGGGCCATTCTCAGTGCCAATAGCGCGACCCCGTCTTCATGGCTACGCGACCTGATATTGTCGACCGAAGATGTCCGACGTTCCGCTGTATCGAATCCACGACCGCCGGGCTCCCACTGCCTCTCATCTCTGCGAATCAACGGCAAATCGGATATTTTCGACGGTTGCGAATTCGAGAAGGAACTCCGGGATTACGTTGAAGCAAAGCTACTGTTAGGCCTAACGGCTATGGATTATGAGCTTCAAGACGAAGCTTGTCGTATTCTGGGTCGGATGGAGGAAAAGTCTAGCAACCCATCCGAGGTGCTTGCTAACTGGTTTGTGCGCATGATCAACGCTTCGTCGTCTTGGCTCCAGGACTTCCGACAACGAGCTCATCTACCGCGCAGTGAAGACGTTGGCGATGCCCACAAGCGGTCAACCGATCCGAAGACGATCGACTCGACTATCCACAATTACAGTCGTCTTGACGCAGAGCTGGGAGAATATCTCCAACTGCAGCGTTCGCTTGGGCATGAGCCGACAGATGCCGACTTGCAGCGTCAGGCTAGAATCATCGTTTACGAGGTCGACGACGAGTGGAACCAGACCGCCGCAGACGATACCGAATGGTTAGGCCACTTCAAGCAGAGGCACCCTCCCAAGTCTTCTCAACCCAGCTCAGCCTCCGGCGCTTCCCTTTTGACGAAGAAACTCACACCTGCCAGCTGGACTTCTCCGGCGACGGGCTCGTCACACGCGACTAGGTCGCCCAACGAAGTCCCTCAGAAGGACAATGGCCAATCGCCGGTTGAATCCATCACGAGTTCGATCAAGGCTGGCGCCAGGTTGTTGAACGATGCGAACTGCTTCCGTCGACTGGCGAAGAGCCTCGGTCGCTTCGTGACTGCCACCATGTCTGTCAACAACCCTAATAGGCACGTGCCAACCGACGAAGAGCTCAGGCATCAAGCGCGATGGATAATATATGATGAGTGAGTGAGATAGACGGACCGCTCGGCATGGAAGACCCCCCTTGACTGATATTCTGTTAGTGATGACCCGGAGAATAAGACGGCGGCAGACAACGCTGAGTGGCTTCAGAGGTTTAAAATTGATGCGGGTATCTTGCCACCGGGGTCCGGTCCTGGACTGGATATTCGGGCCGTGGCCTGGACCGTTAAAGAAGGTGGGACTGGCTTTGCACCTCCGGTAAGTGATGTGACATACCCTTTCGCACGCTTTCTCCTACTTCCAAGGCCTCCAGCGCGCAGTCAAGGAGGTTACTAACTCGGGCGTTGAAGTATGTCTCGCCAAACCCATCGGCGACTATCGAACGCCTCGACGGGAACCCGCAGATTCTCATTCGTGACGAAGTGAGGCCTTTCGAGTCCGATGCGGACACGGCCAATCACTTCCTGCAAACCTTCACCAGGCGGTACCCAGCGCCGGCCAAGATCTTTTGTAGCCGGGAACTCGAGAATGGGCTGACAGAGTACGTCAAACGAGAGGTGCAGACTACCGGGGTTTTCCCAGATGATGACCGGCTCCGGGAGCGAGCGCGCAACATCATGGGTATGCAGAGGACCGCTTGTGACGATCCTGTGCTGCTCGAAAAGTTCAAAGCGTCTCTACAGACGGTGAGAGACGCGACCGCACCGCTGCCCGCGCCCCTAGGGGCCAACTTCGACTTCGAGATGGATTTTATAGCGCCACCCCTTGGCCCTATGTTCACTACGCCTACCATTTCAAATGAGGTGTCCGCGTCTTTTGGCCAGTTGCCAACTTGTGTGCCCGATGGCAGTGCCCCAGCGGAAGATTGTTTGACCGACTATGACTTTGACATGTTCTTGGACCAGGACATGAATGGGGGGCGCCTTTCAGACGTCAGCTTCAGCCTCCAAGATAACATGCAGTTGGCTGAATACTTCTAGGCTCAAGCCAATCAAGGCGGGCTATTCTGATTGAAGTGAATGGTTTTAATGGGAGATTGTCCCCCTTTCTTTTCAAGTGCTCTAGGTTACCTAGTTCGAGATACCACACGAGGAACGCGTTATGTTAGGATTGGGTTAGGGTTGTGCCTCGTATAATCTGTACCTACCTATTGGTTAGCCACATACTTCTGCTGAATGAATACTCCTGTCAAGTACTCCTTTGCGCTGCGAGGATGTATGTGTGCCGAGCCCAATACTATCCACTCCAGTCTCCCTTCAACTTCCCAGGATTCTAAAGGTTGCCTGAACAGTTGATACCCGGTCACCCGGTTGATGGGTTGATTACCTAATTGGTTTGTTTGATCAAGATGGTAGTGCTACAAGGTTGCGTACGGTACCTCCTCGAGCCAGACCCAACGGTGATAATGGCATTGGCAATATGTAAAAATCTACTCGCACCTACGAGTACAGGTATGTACTTTAGCCAACCTACAAGTACGCATGTACGTTGTAAGAAAGGTGGGCCCTAACGGCAGGCCACCACCACGGTCTATGTACACGTACTCCTGCATGTACCTGTGATGTACAAGGTGTACCTAGAGTCAGGTCGCTCGTCATGGCGGGGTCAACCACCTAGCTCTAAAACACATAACCCTTTTATCTCACCAAGATTCCATTCAACATTCGCGGTCCGAGATTGATTTGCGTAGTTAGTGTTTAAATGTCCCCGCGGCCAAAATATTGAACGTACCGTTATACATCCGCAATAGATACTTCCATATCGGTAATAATACACCAAGTACTTATATAGGCCTTACTCTTTCATGATGGTAAATGGCCCCCTTAAATCAATCGCACGACCCCGCGACCCCGCCATGCGCCGGCTACCAATTACACAGATACCAAATTCGCTGCTGACCAATCTGTTCCAACCAGAGCTCCGAAGCGCGCCTCTACACGTTTTCGCAGGAGACAAAAGACCACCTGCGTAAATTTAGACTGACCACCTCCCGCGCTAGCGGTCCGCAAGCTGTCATCTGTATGTGTGTCTTCTCGAAGCTGGGTACCGCTTTTAAGCTGGTCCAGAAACATGTCGAACCCCTATATCTAATCCGTTGCCGGCGACACCCAACCCACAGACATGATCGATAGAAAAACGCACGAGATCAGGCAAGACGAAGATAAGGTTGTCTATAAGTCGCTCGAGGAGGTTGCAGACGACCTGCCAGATAACTCGCCGCGGTATATCCTGCTTAGCTACCCTTTGACACTGGTATGTCCGACCTCGTTCCTTTGGCCGGGGCCCTAGTTCGGATGGGTGAGATGGATGACAAGTGGGGGCAGCCCAACTAACAGCGACACCTTGATGTAGCCCGATGGCCGTCTCTCGGTTCCCTATGTCCTGATATATTACCTTCCCAACACGTGTAATGCCGAGAGTCGGATGATGTATGCCGGCGCGAAAGAACTGATGCGAAATACGAGCCAGGCTGGTAAGGTCTTCGATATCGAGAGCTCCGAGGATTTGGAAGAGATCCCTCGGAGGCTGGCGTCTGATTAAACTGTTCAAACGGGGACCGCTTGCGGCTTTGCTGAGATGCAAACGGCCGGAGTCTCGGCGTAGGCGCTGATAACGAGTTATATCTTTTTGCTAGAGCGGGCTAGGGAGCTACCCCTTCTAGCGAGGGAGGTTCATCAACGAACCGTAGGCGCGCTACCGTCAAGTGCTCGAACAATAGGACATTTTGGGCCTCTACATGCTCATTGCTGTTTGCTTCTTCTCTGCTATCATTCATGTGAAACTAGTCCAGAACCTTCTCGCCAACTTCATTGGCTATCGCTTTGACAACCCGCTTGAGCGCTTTGCATGCGGGGCTGTCTGGGTAATGGTCGAAGAAGCTCTCTCCGTAGTCGCAGGCCATCCCTATCCTTGGATCCAAGGGCACCTCGCCCAAGAATGGAATGCCCATCTCTTTCGCCAGTGATGCGCCACCCCCGGTCGTAGCCTTGAAGATCTGGCTCGCGTGTGTACACTTGGGACAGACAAAACCGCTCATATTCTCCACGAGACCTAGCACCTTGATTCCCGCCTTTCTGCAGAAATCTATTTCCTTTCGCACGTCGAGCAGAGAAACCTCCTGCGGTGTGGTAACCATGATGGCCCCGTCTAGGCCGCTCTCCTTCAAGAAGCTGTTGACGCTGAGGTGTTCGTCGCTCGTACCGGGCGGGGTGTCGACAAGTAGGAAGTCCATCTCGCCCCACTCGACCTCCTTGAGAAACCGCTTGATGAGGCCGTTCTTCTTGGGCCCGCGCCATATGATGGCATCGTCGCGATTCGGCAGCATGAATTGTATGCTCATGACGCCGAGGTTGTCGGAGACCCAGACGGGTGACCAGCCGGAGCTGCTGACGTGGATGGTCTCGTCCTCCACACCCATCATCTTGGGGATGCTCGGGCCACAGATGTCGGCGTCCATGACACCCACAGTGCGCTCATCGTCCGCGGCGAATGCGTGCGCCAACAGACTCGTGAAGGTGCTCTTGCCCACGCCGCCCTTTCCGGAGAGTATGAGGATTTTGTGGCGCACGCCGGCTAATCGCGCGGCTATTAACGGGAGGTCGGGGTCAGGACCCTTGGGCGCACTTGCACAGATGGCTTGGTTCGGACATCCTGCACAAGAGTCGGCCTTCCCGGCCGTCTCTGACTCCGGGCCGGGACAGTGCTCTGGCTCTGGAGCTACGAGCTGTGGCCGAGCTTTAAGCGGATTGTCTATGACGTCCTGGACAGAGTCTGGCTCTTCGAGAGATGGCGCCATGAGGAGAATCCTTGTAATCCTGTTAAGTCTCTCAAGATTTGCTTATAGTACTCCGGGTTGGGAGAGTGACAGGCTCCGGCGGGGGAGGCGCTAGATGTCTAAATACTAGTTGCACCTGAGTTTCAGTCTGCTGTAAACCAATAGGTACGTGTAGGTAGATTGTATTGCTTATAAATTCGGAACAAAAACTGATTGCTCTGTGGGTATGATGTTTAAAGTACCAAATAAGGTCTTCTAGCGGGGCAAATGATCCAGCTCTTCAAAGGCCGGTAGTCTAGGGTACCTGGTTACCGTAGGCTTGTATACATGTATGTAAGTACAAGTTAGGTAGGCAGACTGTAAACAGTACTTAAGTTAATGAGGAAGCAGCTGAGTAGATGAATGTAGTGCAGCACCTCTAGGTACCTACATGTGGGGTTGCTTGTACATAACTCAGGTACGCGTAGTGGTATTATCCCTTCAGGTGGCAAGAGTAAGAAGACGTCAGTCATCAATTTCAGTTGGCTCCTTGACTAATCTAGGTGACTACTCGTAGATACATGTAGGCACATACTCGTACTCGTAGGCCACTGGTCTGGAGATGGAGGGGTAACTTCAGCTGCCTGGCTTGACCATCATGGTGGGAGACCAAAAGTTTAAGGGGATGGATGCATAAATAGTGGGGTTCCCGCTGTAATTGTCCAGCAAACTACCGTCACTATCCCTGTAAGGAAAGTTCAGATTCAGTCGCGTTGACGCGCCTTCAGACAATTCATTCTACCAGGTGTACACGTATCTTTCATAATACGGCAGTTGTAGGTAGCGAGCAAGTACCCACCAACCCAATGAGTCTTGTTGTGGCCCTTGGCTGCCTGGGTAATCGACTTGATTAACATCGTAATAATCTTAGGTGAACAACAAACCCCCATCAGGTATATATCTTTGCAATCGATACGCCTTGGGCTTATGTACTAGTTAATTTCATCCTCGACGGAGCCCAGATTCAGATTCAGATTCTGGCATACCAAGGACTGTTTGCATGTTTTGCTAGGGAGTTCATACCATGGAACCCCCCGAGCGCCGTGGTGCTCGGCGATCGTCACCATCGGCCAATGTAAACAATAACAATAACAGCAATGCCGACCAGGGTCACGACCAAGACCTCTTATATTCGCTCAAGCAGCTCTCTCTCTCTACCTCTTCAACAAGAGGACCTTCAATATCACCACGTTCGGGATCTAGTTCGCAATCCCATCATGACCGCGAGGTACGGCGATCGTCTATTTCGCCCGACAAACGGGCCACTCCTCGTAGCCCCGTGACGAGGGCTCAAGTCGACGGTCTGTCTGTTGGTGCTCGTTCTTCCACGCCGGGCCTTCTCCGAAAAGCATCGATGAACTCTCTCTATTCGACAAATGGCGGGACCCCCAACCGTAAACCTTCGCGCAGGGGTAGTTCTACCAGTTTCCTCTCCCCGACGGCCACGAAACCACCGACGAATCCGCTCTCTGTGGCTGTTCAAGCCCCCGAGATCAAGCCCCTACCGACACCTGGGTCGGTAGCTAGGGGGTATTTTTCAAAAGAACTAGAACTCTTGCATGGTGCCGACAGTCGTCAAACGGCCGAGACGGTAGTAATTCTCCACGATGACTGCTATGGACACCGATACTCGCGACCACGCGCTTCGAAGAGCCTACTCAGTACCATTGTTGAGCGGCCTGAAAGGATTCAGGCCAGTGTGCTCGGTGTGTCCATGGCCTACGTGCGGTTAGGTGGGCGACACCATGAAGGGAGGCATCCCGTCCACCCACATCTTGATCCACAGGCTCTGCCTAGTATTCCGTTTCGCATCCAAAAAACCACCCGAAAGGTCGCCATCTCCTCCACGGCGGTAACGAACGTTCACGGTAGTAAGTGGATGGAGGAGTTGAAATTGATGTGTGACTCCGCCGAAGCGAAACTGGCGCTCAATGGGAACGAGCTGCGACGGCCCGAAATGAATCGAGGGCCAGACACAGAACCGCCCCAGAGTTTTCACCAGGGCGATCTATACTTGTGCTCCGAGTCGCTCAACGCCTTCGAAGGGGCGCTAGGCGCTGTCTGTGAAGCTGTCGATGCAGTTTTTTGCACTGCGTCCCCTCACAGACGTGCGTTTGTTGCTATACGGCCACCAGGACACCATTGCTCCGCCTCGTTTCCGTCCGGCTTCTGTTGGGTGAACAATGTCCATGTCGGGATTATGCATGGTATACTGAACCATGGCTTAACCCATGCGGCTATCATCGACTTTGATCTGCACCACGGGGATGGATCGCAAGCGATAACGTGGCAGCACAACAAGCGCGGACTGGCCAAGAATGCCGCCGCATGGAAGAAGACGTCAATAGGGTACTTTAGTGTTCACGACATCAACTCATACCCCTGCGAGTATGGAGACGAAGAGAAGGTGAAGAATGCCAGCTTGTGTATTGACAATGCGCACGGTCAGAACATATGGAACGTTCATCTGCAAGAATGGAAGTCGGATGTTGATTTCTGGACGCTTTACCAGTCCAAGTATTCCATCCTTCTCGAGAAGACACGCAACTATCTCCGGTTGCAGACGGAACGGTTCCGTGCCTCTGGCCAGGTACCAAAGGCCGCTATCTTTCTGTCTGCTGGTTTCGATGCGAGTGAATGGGAGGGCGTTGGGATGCAGCGTCATAAGGTCAATGTGCCGACCGAGTTTTACGCCCGGCTCACCAGGGATGTGGTGCGCATCGCGGCCGAGGAAGGTCTGGGTGTCGAGGGGCGTGTCATCAGTGTTCTGGAAGGTGGATATAGTGACAGGGCCCTGTATTCTGGAGTCCTCAGTCACTTGAGCGGCCTAGCAGGAACCGACTCGGCCGCGACCAACCTGCCGCATGAGATTGGTAATAGAACTGGACCTTTTAGTCGGAGGAGTACTCTGAGTGAGCCCGACTTGAAGCCGCTAAAGTCTTGGGAATTCCGGTACGACCCATACTGGTGGTCTGCCGCCGAGCTTGATATTTTCGACGCTACCAAGGCTGCTGTTCCGGCGCCGGAACCTAAAAAGCCCCGAGCCGTCACGCCGGGGAACTATTCTTCGCCAACCCAGTCGTCCAATGCGAAAATGACAGAGGTAGCCAAGGTACGGCGCAGCCTGTCCAATCTGACTGCTTCTCAGACAACTATCACACATAGGCCACCGACACCACCTCCGCCTGATGTTCCCTGGACTGTCGCAGCGCTTGAGCTGAGTAAGCTGCTCATACCGGATAACCGACAGGTCGAGAGCTGCAAGCATTCCGAGCTGAATAGCGAAGCTACCAAGGCTAGACGAGATCGGCAGTCTTTGCAAGTCTCGGTCGAGAGGTCGCCAAGTGACGTCCAAGTTGCACCAGCCATCCCAGCCGCGCCCACAAGGATGTCTCTGCGCGAGAGAAAGCCGGTTAGTTATCTAGACGAGGGCGCCGATTATAAATCACGTCGCAGGACTGTTGCCGGGCCAGCCGTCTCCGCCCCCACAAAGGTATGTTATACAACCACGTCGTCACGAGTGCTTGCCCTTACCAACACGCACAGGTCTCGCCCCGTAGTGTATCGTCACAAATGGATTCAAAACAGCCGCGGCCAGCCGGTCGGAGGCTTAGTGCGGTATCAACCGCTGCGGATATTAGCACACCCGCCATGGGGCCCCCACTATCTAGACCAACTTCGTCAATGAGCGCACGTACGCAATCCTCCACGAGTTTACCTACTAGAAGAGGCCGTCCAGCAGCATCGAGAAATGACAGCGGGAAACCCCCTCGCGCCCCTCGTAAAAACAAAGCAACCGTGCCCAAAGTAGAACCTGGATCTTCTAGTGCTGACAACGGAGTCATTACATCGTCGACACGCATTCAAGGGGGCTTCGCGCAAAGTGGAGATACTGCGTCCAACACCGCGGCTCCTCAGAAAGATGACCTCGATCAGATCACTTCTGGAATGAAGAAGATCAAAATCAACGTTCTAACAAAGGAACAGAAAGCGGCACGAGAAAAGGCCGGACAAGTAGCCGCTTCGGCGGGAAATGTGATGGCTTCAAAAGCTGAGCGCTCAACGGTAGAGGAGCCGCCGTTCTCGCTAGCCGTGGTAGAGGCTGAAGCCAGCCCGAGACACGGCATTGGAAACGTAGGGGATGGCGTACCGGCCACGGAGACCAAACCCGAAGCAGAGACGGCAATTCCAACGATTCCCACCGTGATAACGCCTACGGAGCCGAGCCTCCCTCCCACCCCCTTCGCATCAAGTCCGCCGGTCCAGTCTCCACAAGAGCCAGTAGGCGGTGGCGATCTGCCTGCACCGTATCAACCACTGGGCCCGATGCCGATGCCGATGCCGATGCCGATGCAACCTGCCAAATTCCAGTCCTACTCAGTGCCTGTTAGTCCGGTACGTAGAAGCGGTCACGGCTTTACCGCAACGTCTAACATTCCTTTCTCGCCGGGGCCCGCTCGATCCGTATCACGAGATAACGTTCCTCTGCTACCCCGTCCCGCGAGCAAAGCCGAAGACGTCACCGTTGCGTGGTCACAAGAGACTGGTATAGAAGGGATTCCAGAGAGTCCGGACCACGCGCAATGAATCTGCTCTGCTCTTTTACTCCTCCTTTAGATGTCGACAGTTGATTTCTCTATGCCAAGTATCAGCCCTTCCAGGGGAAATAGCCAAAACGGGAAAAGACTTTGCATCGCAGGAAGCTTGACATTTACGTGAACTAGGGCTTTGGTAGAGGCGGTAGGGCGGCTTCTAAAAGGGGGCCTCTATTTCCTTTGGCATTTCCATTAATCAAGACGCTTCATGTTCGCTTTCGCTTGCGTTTTGTTTTTGTTCTTACTACGATACCCCCTTCCTCTCCCTGTTAGAGGCGCCTAATTGTTTTTTCCCCATTTAAATTTGTACTCTTGTTGTGTAGCCCCAGAGGTAGTCATCGAGTATTGTATCCACAATAATTCCATGTCTGTTTGCGATCCACGTCTTATTCGCAATTACGCGGCTATGTAGTGCGGGTAACAGAGTCGCTCATAACACCAACCACGTGTAGATAGAAGAATGGTGAAGTGTACCCTTCCTCACCCAAGCCCACGCACAATCACCCCGAACAGGCGATGATTGGACCGTACACTAGCAGATGCATACTTACCGATCCTCCGTAACTGGCTGTCTATCTGGGTATTTTTGGCGACTGGACATTTTCCTTTATCTAATCCGTCTCATTATCTTTAGGCCGTCATCCTCAACTAGTGCCGTTTAGGTTGGATGGACCGCTAGTAAACTTCAGCGCCTCCACCGTTTGGGAAGAAGACATATTCTTGGGACACAAGGGCTTCGTCCAAGTAACCGGATAGAAATCCAGTCTAGACCTCGCCCTCCATTTCCTCGTCCGGGGCGACGGGACCATCAATCGAAGAGTGGATCGAGGGCGGTGGGCGCTCGTTTGCGACGGGCTCTCTCCAGTTACTCATGAGATTCTGAGGCAAGAAGGTGTCGAATGAGACTCGCAGTTCGTGGACGTCTTTTATAAACCGGAGACCGACATTGAGCTCGCACACCGTCATGCGCAGTTTCATCCCCACCTCAAACTTTCCCAACAATTCGTCTTCAAGCACAATCTCCTCTTCCTCGGCATCATCAAAATTCATCTCGTCTGACCGCGGCATATTCCCCCAACCATGCTCGAAGACGGTAGGCAGAACGCGGATCACGCCGGCCGGCTTGAGTTTGCGGCCTTGCTTCATTGCCTCGAGCTGTTCCTCTACGGCCTTGATGTCCTTGCGGCGAGGTCGCTCGATTTCGACAACCCGGTAAGTCTCCTCCGTTGTCGATACTACTCGAATGGTGGTGGGATCTTCAGCTTCGAGGATCTTCTCCCTAGCCTGTTTAACTTTTTGGCCCAGTGGCCATAAAAGGGCCGTAAGGCGGAACAGGACGAGCATCTCGAAATTTGCATCTTGATCGAGATGGTTCACGTTTCCCTCACAGAACAAGGACCTGGCGGCGCGGTTGAAGGAACCTGGCAGCTCCGCAGTGAGTTCGTGCATGTATCGCAGCTCAGTGGGAGCGATGTCGCAGACATGACGGGCGGCCATGACGTTCTCGACGTACTCGGGGCAGACATCGTGCATAAGAACATAATTTAAGAAATTCTTAATCAAGTCTGCCGCCGTCTCATTGGCTCTCACGTCATACATGTACAAGTCAGTCATGGTCCGCGAGCTATCGAATCCGTTAGCACACTGTTACAGGCCCGGTCACGCTTGCCTTGGGCTTACAGGAAACCTTTGACGACGGCTTCGAAATCGACCTCCCAGTTCTCCGAGTCGCTGTTATCGTAGAAACGGCCACCACTCCCTCCCACGAAATCCGTGGCAGTGATAGCGCGTATATGATCCGCGTCTGCCTCGGTTATAGTCTCCTGGTCATTAGCCATACCGGTAAACTGACGCGGTGAGGCATCGATGCCGCCGAGGAACAGGTACTTGTTGAACAAGTTGGTACGTTCCTGATCCATGCGCCGGCGAGCCCGGTATCGCTGGATGCATTCTTCGATACGACTATCACGTCATAATTAGATAGCTTTACGGTATGCCAGGGAAGCATCAGAAGGATCAGGGATGGAAAATAAGACGCAACAAGGGTGGAGTTAAGATAGAAAAACCTACTCGGCAAAAGGTCGCGTACTGTGCCATCGTCAGTCAGGTCTACAAAGTCTACGAGTAGTATGTGGATGCCTAGTATGCTGGTGGGCGCTACTCACACACTATAGAGCTCTTTCTTCCGCAGCGCCTCTGCAGGTGTTGTGGGAGCATCGGCGTAGAATTCTAGAGACCAATCAGTGTCTGCGGAATGTATAAGCATGTCTTCAGATTAGCTTACCCTCAAACCCGGTAATGTTTCTGCGACTTTTTGGTGTCCTTTTGCTTTTCTTTTTTTTCTTCTTCTTCGCATCTTGCTGGACATCGGTACCCATCGCCGCATATCCGCCCGCTTTCGGTTCTGCGGCAGGCTCATCACCGATGCATCGACTTTGGGGACCCGTTTCGCTTGCGTCAGCAGTAGCTTCGGGATGTGCGACTCTTTCGGATATCATTGGCTCGTCGTGTTGCTTGATAGGTGGTCCTGCAGCCAACTCCGCCGTCTTTGCCTCGGCCATCCGGTCTATCGCTGACGGCAAGTCAGCAAAGTTACCAGATACGTTCTCCAAAGCGGCCGGATACTATCAGGATATTCTTTACCTTCCGGTGGATTAATCAAGGGTGGATGGACGGGACGAGATGATGCTAAGATTTAGGTATAAAGGTAGGGGTTTCTTGCAGGTGCCAACAAGGCAGGTATTGTCCACGGTAAGGTACCTACATGTAGGTAAGACCAAGATAGCTCAACATGGGCAACGGTGGCAAGAGCGGTTAGGCAAGGCTGTAATGTGACTGACTACCTGAAGCAACTTACATGTATATGTACTGTGGACGTAGATGCTTACTGAGTAGATACCTCCAATCTGTAGGTAGCACCTCGGATATGAATGGAGTAGGTAAGTAGCTAGGTGCCTGCCAAGCTCTGTTCTTTGAGATGGACGGGGCGCCGTTAATTTTAAGCTCTAAGTAAAAACTCAATGCTTTGTATCCTAGTGAGGCAACACAGGCAAGATAGAGAGCCTCAGAAAAGTAATTCAGGCTGGGTGGCCCCAGGCTATGTAGAAGGCTTGTAGGTCAAGCTTTTGTCATTGATGCTTTGCACTAGCCAGGTTCTATACGCTTGCAGGAGAAGAGACAAGCACCCTCGCTTGCAAACAGGAGACGTTGGGTGTTTTTGGTTTCCTGTCAAACCATTCAAGCGCTTTTTTAGGCTAGTCTTAACCTTCCCATCTAGAATACGCAGTCAGTCAATCCACGGAAAGTGCAGGTGGCCTGTTACCCAAACACACAACTTAAATACATGTACATCTATTTATCATCTATTCATAAATAGGTAGACAAATGTACAATCTAGGTACTACTAATTTATGTTACTAGTAGTATTGTTTGCTTATTTCCACTTGCTAGGTCGACCAACACTTGGTTACCTTGGAAAGGGGTTATAAGTGTTGCTGTGGGGCAGTCACCTGACCCAGAGCCCATTAGGGACCCTCTAGGACTTAGCTAGAAGATAGTCACTATTACTGCTACATTATATAATTAATTAATAAACCCCAACAAGTGGTAAGAGCTGCCGCTTTTATATAATTCCTGTTTGCTGTTTTTCTATTGCAGGTCTAAATACGAGTTAATTTTTTTTTAATTATATTAAAGAGCCTTTAACGTTGTTAGTTATATATTTTTTTTTTGTAGTTTAGCAAAACTAGTAAGGTTTAAAATAAAAATAGTTCTAAGTTAAGACTTAGTAAAAAAAAAAAGAAAATAAGATAATAAAAAAGCTATAAATATTTTAAAAAAAACCGATTTTTTTTAAGACCTATAAACTTAAAACTATATATATAAATTTAAATAACCTGCTTTTTTATTTTATTAGATTTTTAAAACTTAAAACATATAAAATATTTATAAAAATTTAGTAAGTATTAAAAAATAAAACGTCTTTACTAGTTTTAAGCAATTTTTTTTTTAAGCAAATTTATTAAAAAGTAGTTATAGTTATTAGCTATAACGCAATTTAATTTTAAAATAAGCAACTATAGTTACTTTATTATAATATTAAAAGTAAATTTATAAAAAAAAGGTAACTGCCTTAATAAACGTCTTTAGCAGCTTTAAGTAAAAGCTATATTTTTTAAATTTAAAGCAAAAATAAAAAAATACCTAATCTAGTCCTTAATATTATTAGTGCTTAATAAAAATTAAAAATAAAAAAATAACCTTTACAATAGCTTAACTTTTAATTTTATTATTAAGTTATTATTACTTTATAAAATAATATTAATAAAATACTTAACCTTTAAAAGTACTTAAAAAAAAAACCTATTAAAGTATATTAAAAATATAATTATTTATATTTTTAAAACCAGTTTTTTTAAAAACTAAAGCTAAAAAAAGTTAAAATAAAAGTATTAATTAGTATTTTGTTATAAGCTTTATAAAAATACTAAAAAATAGTACTAAAACTTTTTTACTAATAAACATTAAAACTAGTTTAAGTTACAAACTAGCTTAATTACTTATTTCCTTTTTTAAGTAAAAAACTATAATCTAGGCCTTAAAGCTAAAGTTAACAACTTTAACAAAGCTTAAAACAAGACTTTTGCAACTTATATTAACTATATATTAAATATTGCCTTATAAGCAAATAATAGCTAGCTAAAACGTTTTTAAAACTAAATACTAAAAAATATATATAATAAAAGTTATGCTAATAAAAAACAAATTTAAAAAAAAGCATTAAATTATTTTATTAAGCAAAAAAAAATAAAAAACTTTAAAAAACTTATAAACAATTATTTATTTTAAAACATAATTAACACTATTATTACTTATGCTTTAAAGCTAAGCAAAAAAAACAAGTTTTTTAACTAAGTTAAACAATTTAAAAAGTTAGCACTAAAAGATCTTTTTAAAACTAAACTTGCTAAAAAGTTAAAAGCCTTATTTAATAATGCTTTTTATTAAGTAGCTATTTTTACTTTTTTAAGCTAATATTGCTTACTTTAAAATAGCTAATATAAATTTTATAACTAAAACTTGCTATATTACCTTATATATTATTTAATAAGCTATTATAACTAACTTTATTATATATATTTAATAAATAAGTATAAACTATATTAATAGCTAAAATATAAACTACTTATTTAAAGCTTTTAATAATAATAAGGTTTACTTTAGCAGCAAAGTTTATTATAACAGCTAAACTAGTTAAGTTTAAGTTAAAAATATTAAAATAATAATTACAAAACTACTATTACTAAACCTGCTTTAAAAAAATATACTAACTATAATACAAGTTATTATAAGCTATTTATATATTATAACTATAAAGTAAAAGGACATTTTAGCTATAATTGTAATAAAGTATTAAAACTTTACAATAAAAGAAAAAAAATCTAAAAATTAGTAAAGCAAAGCAAACCTTTACTAATAGATTTTAACTATTTTTTATTAGTTTAAATAAGTCTAGTTGCTAGCATTTAGCTACGTTAACTATTATAACTAGCAAACCTTTTTTTTTAAGTAGCTTTAAGCAATATTAGTTAAATAGTTAATAAAAATAAAGCTAAATTTAATAATTTAAAACTATTTAACTAAAAAAAAGAAAAATTACTTAAAAGCTTAAAAGGTTTTTATTTTTTTATTATTTATTTAATAGCAATACTTGCTTTAATAAACCTAAAAAAAATAGCATTAAGTTTACCTAATTATATTACCTTTTTAGTAAATAAAAAAATAAAAAATATACTATCTTAAAGCTAAAGTTTTAAACTATAAGCTAAAAAAAAACTTTGTAGTAATAAGCTAAAAGAAAATTTAACTAAAAAGCTAATAAAAGCTAAAAAAGTAGTAACAAAAAAAAAAAATATTGTTTTAATTTATATATTTAAAAACTAATAAAACTAGTAGCTTAACATTACTAAGATTTTATACAATACTTTTTTTTTTAAATTACTTAAAAACAGCTACTTAATTAGTTACTAACTATATAAGCATAGCTATTAAAAGCAATAAAATTTGCATATAAAAATAAACTTAAAAAGTTAAAAAAAATAAAAAAAAAAGCTATTATTTAGCTATAATTTAAATAAACATATTAAATATTAATGCTAAGATTACTACTACTAAAGCTATAAACTAAGCTAAACTTAATAATAGCAAAACCTACTTTAGCTATATTTTTAAAAATATTATAAAAACTATAGTTTATTATTATTTAGTAAATAAAGGTTTTTTATTAAAACTAGTTAGCTTTAAATATGCTTACAAATACTTAATAAATTTAAAACTAGTACTTAAACCTTTAGTTTTAAAAATAGCAAATAATAGCACTACTTTTATTTACTATTATATAATATTCCTATTTTACGTAAAAAAAATCTTGTTAGTAATCTAAGTATACGTTACTAAATATAATTAAACTTATAATTTATTACTAAAAAAAAAATAGCTAAAACAAAATTTTATACTAATTAACTTTATAAATAAGCAAATTACTATAAAGGGCTTAAAAGAATTTATTTTTATAACAGCAATACATAACATAACTAAAATTAGTTAAAATTATTAAAAAAAAACTTTAAACCTTTTAACTTACTAGCCTTTAACAATAAAAAATTTAAAAATAGTTTTTAAATTAAAATTAAAAAAAAAAAGCAACTCTAATTTTAATAATAAAAAAAATAAAAAAAGTAATAAAAATAACAAAAACAAACTAACTATAAATAATATTGTTAAAAAAATTATTAATATTATAAAAATAGCCCTCTTTACTACTTTTTTTTTAAAAAACTAATAAAAAGCTTATATTTAAAACAAGCTTTAATGCTTAGCAAAACTTTAAAACAAATAAATATTGCTAAAAAGACAGTTTTTAATATTATAATAATTCTAGCAGCCTAAAGCTTTTTAAATATAAATTTTTAAATTATTAATTAAATTTTATTAAGCTAAGTAAAAAATTAGTATAAAAGTAAATAAATTTTAATCTAAGCCTTTTTGCTTATAACTTTTAATAAGGTTATTAGCAAAACTAAGTTTTAGTTTTAATTAGTAAGATTTAAAATACTATATATTAAAATGTTTTTAAATAATAAAAATTTTAAAAGATTTAATTATTATTAACGTATTTATAATAAAATATAATTACCTAAGTTTATAACTATAAATATTTAAAACAATGCTAGTATAATTATTTTAAACATTAACAATATTTTAAATTAAAACTTAGCACTAGCTTTTTTAAAACATAATAAATTATTTTAAAAAGACTTAAAAATCTTTAATAAAAATAAATATTTAAAAATAGCTAAAATAAAAACTTAGAGCATTTTAATATTAAGCAATTTTTTTTAATCTCTTATTACTAGTTATAAACTTTTAAGCTAAAAATATTAAAGATAACTAAAAGTGTCTTAGCAACTAAAACAACAGCTATTGTTAGCTAAGCTTTAAAAAGTAGTAAATAAATAGTTTTAAAAAACAAACTTAATAATTAAAAATAAAGCTAGAATATTTAAATAGTAAGCTAAAGCTTGCTAGCTATGCTATATATAAAAAAACTGTTTTATAGTTTATTTAAACAATGTAAAGGCAATAAATTTAATTAAATATACTATTATAATTAATAAGATAATTTAACTATACTAGCTTAAGCAACCTAAATATATTAATAATAAAAGGAAATTTGCTATATAAATCTTTTTAAAGCTTAAAAAAGCAAACCTAATCTATTTAAGCATATTAAAATAAAAAGCCTAGACAAGATATTTAGTTAAATATAAAAACTAACTAAATAAACAACGTTTTATTTATTGCTATATTTTAATTAATAAAGCTACTATTAAGCTATAATAGCTAGTTTATAGCTAAAATAAAGTTTTTAACGTTTTTATTTAAAAAGATTATAATGTTTTTTTTAAAGTAATATAGCTTACAGGTTCTAAGCAATTAAAACTAAATATAAAAATTAACTATAAATAGCTTTTATTGCTTTAAATAGCTAATACTTTAGCTATTATATGCTTTAAAAGTTAACAAGATTACTTTATATATATTATGCTTTAAAAAATATTAAATTTAGCAAATAGCCACTTTTAAAAAATAGCTTAGGTTTAGCTTTACTTTTTTTTATTAATTACTACTTTAAATAAAAAATATTATTTAATATATTTATAAATAACTATAATGCTTTAGGTTAAAGTTTTAATAAGTTATTTAATTTTTTTTATTTATATTATTTTCCCTAGATTGCTTTTATTTTAGTTAGCTTATTTTTAAAGAAAACAAAACTGTTTGCAAATTATGTAAATATATTAAGTTTTAAGCTATTTTAAAGGCAAATTAAACCTTTACTTAAATATAAAAAAAAGTTTGCTAAATAAGCAAAAAAAACTAACTACTTAAAAAATGTTAAAAAGCTAAAAGCATTTTTATACTTAGTACTTTACTTTTAAATCTACTTACTAAGCATAATAAACTAAGTTTAAATTTTAAAGGATTTTTATATAAAATAAATACTTATAGTTACTTTAAAAGGCAAAACCTTAATTTAATAAAAGTAAGTAAGAAAACTTTTTGTTTAAAAAAATAGGTAGCAAAAAGCGTTTATTGCCTTTTGCTAAAAAGTTTAAAAAAAAGTAATTAAAAACCTAAACTTTATAAAATAGTACTATTTTGCTTTAAATACTTTGCTTACTAAAGCTAGTAGCGTACTGTTTTAATTAACATTTTAACTTATAAGAATAAAGATTACTAATAAAAATATAGCATTTATACGTATTTTTATATTTATATTTTTTAAATTTTTAAATATAAAAATGCGTTATAATATAAAAAAATAGAAAATATTAAAAGTGGTAAAGTGTTTAGCAAAATGCTAATAGCTAGTAAATAAATTGCTATTTTTAATTATATTATATACTAACTATAAAAACTTGCTAAAAACCTTAAAATAAAATTTTAATATAAGAAAAAAGGTTGCTACTTAGTTAAAAAAACTAAAAAAATACTAATTTTATATATTTTACTAGCTTAATACTTTATAAATTATAAGAATTGCTAACAAACTATTTTAACTATAAAGCTTAATAGTTTAGTTTTTAAAAAAAGAAAATATAAAAAAACTTTTATTTATTTATAGCTATATAAAATAAGTATTAAAAACAAAGCAAACATTAAACCTAAACCTATTAAAAGTTATCTTTTTTTTTATACTAGTTAATATAGTTAAAAGATTATAAAACTTAGTAAAAAATTACCTTGCTTGCTTATAGTATTGCAACACTATATTATTTTTAGTTTTAAAATATAAAAAAATTAAATACCTAACTAAAAACTAAAAAAGGTTAGTAGTTAAATTATTAATATACTACTAAATTAAAAATAGGTTTTTTAGCTAACTAAAAAAAAACAAAACAATTTTAAAATGCTTAATGCTAAAAAAAATAAACATTGCTTTTTAATAGGCTTATAAAGTATATAAACATTATATAAACTTAATTATTACTTAAAACCTAATTAAGCACTTTTAATAGCTTAAAAAACAATTAAATATAAAATCTTATTATTAAAAGTGTTATGCTTATACTAAAATAAAAATATAACTTATACTAATAATTAAAAAAAAAGTAGTTATAATATAGCTATAAAATATAGTAAGCATAAACTATATTAAACTTATTACTTTAATAGCTTTTAATAGCTACTAGTATATACTACTTATTGCTAACTATTTTAATTAATTTATATTTAAATTTTTAACTATTAAACTAAGATAGTTTTTAGTACTTAAAGCCTAGGAAATTTTATATGCTATATTAAGATACCTTAAAGAAATGCTTGCTAATAATGCTTTTTAAAAAAAAGGTATACTAAAATAGTTTTTTTAAAAAAGCAAAATAAAAATTAAATATAAACTAGTAAATTTGCTTTAAACTTATAAGCTTATTAAAAGTATTATAAAACAAGTTAATTAACAACTAAAAAAATAGGCCTTAAAAATAAAATACGCTAATTTAAGCTTATAGCCCTTTTAATTACTTATTATAATTTTTACTATTAACTTTAAACTAATAAAACAAACTAGCTTTTTTTTAGCAAAGATTATATTTAATTAAAAAACCTATTTAATAGTATTAGTTTTAAGCAAAGAAAACCTAATTATTTTAGTTATAAAAGCTTTAAATTAAAATTAAATTCTTAATAAGCAAAAAAAAAACAAAAAACAAATACTAAACTACTTTATTAACTAAAAAAAAGTAAATTTTTTTTATAAAAGCCTTTAAAAGTACTAGATTAGCTAATAGGTTTAAAAATACGTTAAAAACTAAAACTAAATAATAAGCACTTATTAATAAAAAGGAACTAATTAATTATATAACGCATTAAAATTAAAAAAGTTTAACTTATTATAAAAGGGCTTATTTAAAGTTATAAAAATAGCTTTAAAAGTATTTATTTAAATTATAAATATTATTAAGCAAAGGAAGTTTTAAAAAGTTTATATTAATAACTTTAAGCTATACTTAAAAAAAAAAGAACTAGTTTTTTAAGTAGTAAAAATAAAAAATAAACAAATAAAAAAAAAGCTAGTATAATTATTACTAAAAAAGGAAACACTTAAATTAAAGGTGCATTTAAAAAAAGAAAAAAAAAGCCTTAACCTAAAGGCTGTTATATTAAAACTACTTAATAAATTTTAAAAAAATAAAGTTAATAATATAGTAAAAAGAGTATAATAAATGTTAAAATAAAGTATAAGTTATTAAAAAAAAAAAGTATTAGGTACTTAAAAAAAAGTATAAGGTATAAGCTATAAGCTATAAAATATATAACCTAGCAAGCTTATTACTTAATATACGCTTTTTTTAAACTTTAACTAATATTTATTATAAACTTTTAAGCTTTATAATTAAGAAAATATTATTATTATTATTACTATTTTCTAATATTTTTTAATTATTATGTTTTATTAAAATTTTTTTTTAGCTAATTAAATAAAACTTAAACTTAATATAAATATAAAGGACAAAGACGGCCTTAAAAAGTAAATAATAAAAAAATTGCTTAGATTATTACTATTTAAATTTATTTTTACAACTTTTATAAAGCACTTAACTAAAAAAATAATTTTAGCTTTTAACAATATAATTTAAAAAGTAAAACATAGTTTATTTAAACTTTTAAATACTTAAAACAAATAAAAATTAAAATTTAATAAAGATAATATTAATTACTTAATAAAAAAGGTAGTTAAAAACTGGCTTAGTTATTTTTAAAGATTTTTAAAATATAATTTACTATATAATAACGATTTTATAAAATTGTTTATTAAAAGGTAGTTAACTAAATATTTTTTTTATCTTTTAACTATATTAGTTTTATTTAGCTATTAAAAACTAGTTAACTACTTTTTTATTTTATAAATAATTTTAATATAAATTATAATAGTAAAATATAAAACTAGAAAATTAATTTTTTTTTTAATAAATAAATAAGTTAAGCAATTTGCTTTAAACTATTTTAAAATACTATTTAAAGCATAAAACGTATTAATTACTTAAGCAAAAAACTAATTTATAAACTAAAACTTTACTTATAAATACTATTTAAATTTTAGCTTATTTTTTTAGCTTATAAATAAAATTAAAAACGCGTTAAATAAGATTATAAAAACAAGTTTATATATTATTTTTAAAATATAACTTATTATATTTAACTAAAAATATATAAAGTAAATAAGCAAACTTTAGCAGCAATTTTTTGTTTTTTTTATTTAAAGGACACATATAGCAAATATATAGTATATACTTATATATAGTAAAGCATTAAATATAATAAAACTATTTAGTTTAAAAACTATAAAATATTATAATATATAACTTATATAAATTTTTTAAATAAAATAAAAAGTTTTATTTAAGCAAATTTAGCTTAATATTAAAATAGCTAGTTTTATAACAGTTTTTTAATTATTAAAATAAAAAATAAAAAGCTAGTTTATTTTAACTTTATTACTAAAAAAAATTTTACTTTAACTTTTTAAATTATATTTTTACTAACTTTAAAGCTATAACTTAAAACCTAGCTAATTTAAAAAGCATAAGCTTTTTTAAATAAAAAGGTTTTAAAAAAAGAAAAAAAGCTAAAAAAACAAACCTAAAAACTAATATTATATAACCTCTACCTTAGCTAAATAAAACTATACTTAATTTTTAAGCTTAATTTAAAAACTAAGCTTAAGTAATTTAAAACTATATTAAAAAAAAAAGCAAACTTAAAGCTTAGCTAACTGCTTATAACTAAATAATTTAAAACCTAATATAAAATAAAACTAATTTAAAAATATAAATTAAAATAAAAATAAATAAATATAAAGTTTAGGTTAAAAAACTATAACGTTAAATTACTAAAAAAAGATATAAAGTTAAAAAAAACTAACGCTAGCTTAAAAATTAAAACTAAAAAATCTAAATTTTAACTAAAAAGAAAAAAAGTTTTAAAATTTAAATTATTACTTTAATTAAAGCAACTTACTATTTAAAACCTAAATTAAAAAAAAACAACTTTAATAAACTTATTATAAAGTTAAAAATTAAGTGCATAAAACTAAAAAATAAAGTAGCTTTTTTAAATAATATAATTTTTAAACTTTATAAAAATAAAAAAAAAGTAAAACAATTTATAAAAAAAGCATATAAACAGTTTTAATATACTTTATTTTAAAACTAGCTAGACTTTTTTTATAAAAAAGAAAAAGAAGGAAATATACTTACTTAAAATCTAAAAAATAAAAACTAATTTGCTATATTTTTATAACTTTGTTTTACGTTTACAGTGCTTTTTACAAGGGAGTATAGCTATATATAGGGCAGTTACCTAACCTAAAGCCTATTAAGGACCCTCTAGGACTTAGCTAGAAGATAGTCACTATTACTGCTACATCACACAATTAATTAATAAACCCTAACATTGCCTTTTAAAACTCTGGCCAACAGCTTATTGTTATCTACACCTATCTAACCTATCTAACCTACATATATGTAGTATGCTGATTACCTAGTCAATGGCCTCGGATGTACTTAACTTGTTCTTTCTGAATCCAGGTCTAACATACAAGAGTGTACTATTGTATACTGCATGCACTTGGTAATAAGGCATGAGGTTAAATCTCTCCCCTGTAATACAGGCTTACTCAGAATACATTATTCATCAGGCAGAAGCCGCCTATAGAGAATATAAACGTAGAGAGTAAAAACCAGTCTGCGGTAAAATAGAGACCACATAGGGTCCGGAGGGGCCAGGCAGCTGCGTCACAGACTCACAGCATCTTGCGGCTTGCCATTGTTCACTGTATTATGTAGCCAAGTGCGCCTGCACTGATTGCTACGGCCGCCTTGACGACGGCTGTGAGCCTGATGAGCAGTTGCTCAGCCATGTTGGCGGTGGGAAGTGTTTGTGTTTTGATTTCGGACCAAATCCTTGATAAGAAATGGCAAACCACCCAAAACAGTAAAAGCACAAAATCTTGGCATTTGCTGTCTTGGTTTCTCCCTACATAGTAGTCTACCCGTACTCGTAGATGGAATTCCTGGCAGTTTGACCGTCATTAATAATCTATTTTAGGTCAGGTCTTTGTTCTGGCTCCTTTTTTGACAACTCGGAGTAATACTCGTAGAGACAACTCAGCCGTGCTCGGATGCTCGGCGGGCTCGGCGGGCTCGGGAGCCAGGCAACCAGGCGGGCCAGGGCACCTCTGGCGCAGACAGTAGTGGATCCAAGGCAGACCTGGAGAGCCGTCAGCCGCGGAGTCGCAGGTGGGCGCCCTATTAGAGGTACCTACTTTACCTAGAATAGGTACATGTATGTGCTCGTGTAGGTACAGTTGAAGTCTGCGCAGAAGGACTGTGGCTGAGCTCACATCCCCAGGTCGCCACAATGGTCCCCATAAAAGGCCTCATCGTCTACATGGATCATTACCATAATGTATGCTTTCACTTGCATTACTTTACTACTAGTAGAACCCCGTATTTGAAATGGTATGTTATTCTATGTATGTTATATAAGTACTGCCTTGCATCACCAGGTATTGAATAGGTACCGTACTATCTAGGCGGTACCTAGCGACATGCATCTGTAGTGTCGGTTTAAGAAAACTTAGTACCTGACGCTTAATATGCGGTTCGCCCTCTGCTGCGGCCTGCTTTGAGGCTTTGCTGCTGCCCAGACATTGAGAAAGATGGTGCTAACTGCTCTTGTACCTAGGAGATAAGGCGAAAGGCCTTTAGCTTTAATACCCGCTAAGAATAGGCCCATTATGTGAGAATGTCGGGACTGTCAGGTAGTAGGGTAGGTAGTAAGAAAGAAAGGGATAGTTAGGTATCTACAAGTATTTTATACCTGTTAATATTCAATGCCCTCCTAGGGGCTGTTTAGTAAGATAATTATTGATTATTTTTGTAAGAATAAGTTATAATTATAATTACTATGTTTGCAAAATAAGTTATAACTTATTTTTACTTTAAACGTACTTATTTAGGTTTATTTTTGCTTGTTTTATATACTAATTAAATCTTTTTATTTTATTAAAAACATTAGCATTTTAATAAACAGCTTTTAACTTAATTATTTAAATTATATAACATATTTTTGCTTAGCTTTAGTATTTTTTAGTATAATATAGTAAATATAGCCTTATTATTTTTAAATCTAGCAAAATTATTAGGTTTAATGTTAAAAACCTTTAAAATAGCTATAATTTAGCTAAATTAACAGCTTTTATAAAAAGTACGCTAGCGCTTTATTAGCAATATAATAGCTATAGCTATATTTAGCATTTTAAAGCACTTTAAGCTTGCAATTTATATAAATTAGTAGTTTATAAAGCTATATATATAAAAGCTTTTTAATGCTAGTAATAAGCAATTTTAAAAGGTATTTTAAATATAAAAATTAATATATTTTATTTTAAAAAAGTAGTTATTAGCTAATATAGCCTTTTAAGTAAGTAAAAAGCTTATTATTAATAAAAAAGTAGCTATATTTTTTATATAATTATTTAAAGCATTACTATTTGCTTTATAGTAAAGCAGTTTAGCAAAAGTAATAATGCTATTTATACTACTTTTTATAAAGTTTTTTAAGCGTTTTTAATATTAGCAAAAGTTATAATTATAATGCTATTAATAGTTAAAATAAATTTTAAAATAGCTTTAAATTTTAAGTTTAAATTTTATCTTAAAAACATTATTAGCGCTATTAATAGCTTATATTTTAATATTAAAATTATAAAAAATAAAAAAACTTATAAAATATAGAAAAACTGTAAAAAATATATTTTAATAAACATAATAGTAGTATATAACTTAAAAAGGTAGTTTATTTATATATTAGCTAGTTAAAAAAAGTTTATAAACAATGCTAAGGTTTTTAGCTATATAACTAATTTAAGCAAGTAAAAAATATTAAAAGCAGCTTTTTTGCTAGGTAATGTTAAATTTAGCCTAGGAAAATAAATTTTAATGCTTTATTAAAGTATTTAATATTATTTTTAAAAATTAGCTTAAAATAGGTTAAAGCTTATAATAAAAAAAAATTATATAACTTATGCTATAGTTAGCTATATATTACTATTAAATAAATATTTAAAAGGCTAAAAAACATTTTTAAGTACTTTAAAATATAGCTAGCATATAGTATTAATATATATATTAAGCTAATTTACGCTATATATATTATTTATAACTTTATAATTAATATTGGCAACTTTACTTGTATAAATATTAAAAATATATATATAAATGCAAGTTTATAAGTAAATAAAAATAATAGCGCAAAATATAAATTTTTAGTATAAAAAAAAGCTAGCAGCGTTTATTTATAAACTTTAAATATAAAAAATGTAAAAGCTAAAGCGATATAGTAGTTATATAAAAAGTATATTATAAAAAAATAGCTTTATTTATTAAAGGCGTTTATAGCTTAAAAACAGCGTTAAAAGCGTTTATAGCTAAAAAATAGCGTTATAACCTATATACAACTTTAATAAAATTTAATGTTATATACAACTTTAGCTATAAACTACTTATTATTTATTTAATATTAAATTTACTAGCAAAATATATATAATAATAATAGTTTATAAATAAATAAGTATTATATTTAATTATAATGCTAAAGTTAAAAATAATACTTTAATTTATTACTTTGCTATTTTACTGTTGCTATTATTACTTTTATAAGCTTTTACTACTTTTAATATTATACTTTAATATTGCTTTTAATATTACTTTTACTGTTTTTTTTTCTTTTTAAAGCTATTTAAATACTTTAAAGTCTTTTAAGCTTATAATTATACTTTTTTTAGCTACTTGCTTTACTTTTAATACTTTTGCAATATTAATTTTATATTACTAAACACGTTTATTAAGCTTTATAAGTATAATATATGCTATTTAAGCAATATAGCAATTATACTAATTTAATAGCATAGCTAAAACTATAGCTAAGTAGCTTTTATTTACTATAATATACTTAGTTATTAAATTAGCTTTATTATTAATTAGTATTTTTTTTATATAAGCAATATAAAGCCTTTTTAACGTTAGCTTTAACTAGCAGCTATAATAGTAAATAATTATTTATTTAGCTTTAATTATTAATTTTGCTATTATATTAAGCTTTTTTTTAATAAATATAGCGCTAGTTTTATTACTTATTTTTTAAACTTTTAAAAAAGTTTAAAAGTTATTTTTAGCGTTAACTTTTTACTTTTAACTAAAAAACTTAAAAGCTTTTTTAAAAGTAAACAATTTATTTTTTAAATTTTTAAAATTAAAGTTAAAGTTATATATATTTTTACTAATATTGTTATTAAACTACTAAGTATATAAATTAATTATAAGCTTGCTAATAGCTTTTGTTTTTATATTAAAAACGTTTTTTATAAGCTTATAATGCTTTAAAGTTTAGTTTTAAAAATAAGCTATATTTTTATAGCTTTATTATATTATTACTATATAAGCTTAATTACTATTTAAATTATTATAAAAAGTAATTAACTTAAAAATAACTATTTTAAACGTTATAAAATATAGTTATAAGCTTTAAGTTTTTTTTTTACTTAAATTTATTAGCTTAATAAAGTTTAAACTATATTATAGCTTTTTTTAAAAAGTATAAATACTTATTATAAACTTTTTTAGCATTAAAGTTGTTTTTATTATTATAATTTTTTTTTAGCATAGCGATTATAGTAATAAAAGCACTATTTTTTAGCTTGCTAAAAAAAGTATAATATATAGTACTTAGTTAATTTTTAATAAACTTAAAAAAAAAAAAATTAACGCTATAGTTTAGTAAAAAGAAAAGCTATAAAAACTAGTAATAGCTTTATTTTAGCTTTAACTATTATAAAAATATAAGCAGCTAGCTAAGCTAAGCTAGCTAAGCTAAATAAAATTATACTAGCTAAATTAAAATTATATAGCTATAAAAAAGTATAAACATAATAGCTTTTTAATTTACTATTATTAATATATGCTTTATAAACTTTTATTATATACTTTAAATTTAATACCTAGCTTTTTTAATTTTTTTTTAAATTATTATTATTTATAGCTTAAAACGCTAAATTTAGCTTTTTATAAGTACTAATAGCTTAAGCTACTTATAATAGCCTTTTAATATGCTTTATAACGCGTTTTAAGCCTTTAAAATTAACATAAATAGCTTTATTTTACTTTTACGCATAGCAAATTGCACTTTTTAAAAAGTTAACACTAAAAGTAGCATATTATTAAACTTTTAATATAGCTTAAAACGTTATAATAAGCAAAAATAAAAAATAAACTTATTAAACAGGTTTATTTAACAAAAATTTATAACTATTATCTAATTAGTAAAGTTTTGCTTTATAAAAATCCTACTTATTAATGTTCTTATAATAAAGATATTATAAGCTATAATTATAATCAATAATTATCCTACCAAACAGCCCCCTAGTAGTACGCATAGCTAACAGGAACCAGCTGAACGTACAATGTACCGTAGAAGCGAGTACCTAGCACAGTACAGCCTTTGAACACCTTGTAAAAGTGGGCTGTCTCAGCTGGAAGGGGTCATCATCATTTTGACAATCCTCCCATCGCTACATCAGGGAACCCCATTTCGTGCCCATCTTAGAAGCAAAACCTATCAAAAGGCCCATGACAGAGCCCACGGTTCAAGTGCCTAACCTACTTTAGGTATGATCAGTGCCGTGCCAACCGCCTTCTTCACAGCCTTTCGTTACCTCTACTCCTCCCAGCCCCAATTGCTCACCATCATTTATTTGCCTTTGGTCCATTTGGCTGAGTGACTTACGGCCCTACCTCAGACCCTACCCACCTGTTGGATCGTTCTGTCATTACTTCAAGGGGATTTCTGTTATTCTCCCGACCGACAAAGAAAGTACAAAATATTGGCATATCAGCCGTGTTATAGCAGGTCTTCTCATTTGGTCACGTCCGCCTGGAAATTACCCGGCATATCCAAAAAAAGAGAAAGGTCGCTACCACCCCAGTCCCACAGCCCAAATCCTCTCTCAGATACAACCCACTTTCCGCATTTGCTCCTTGACGTGGATTAGGAAATAGTATTTAAGAAAAGGTTGCTCGGGGATCAGCGCATCTGTCATTTGCCTATTCTCTACATCTGCCATCTACAATCCATACCTCCTTTCCTTTGATGATATGGCCGCCTGTCTGAAAAGATCAATATTATCAGCAAGCACCATGGCGGCAGCATCTGACATGCGCGAATTGAAGCGAGTAAAGACCACCTCAGGAAAGCCCAGGGGCCTTCCGAGCCACGAGGACCTTGTTGATTATAAACACGCAGTAGCAGGACAGTAGGTGGCCCCATGGCTCGTGCCCTCTGTTTGTTTATGCTGGCCTCTGACTTGACACAGCGACGGCACTATGTGTGATGCCGACGGCGAACTATTTGTTAAACCATGCACTCAGGCCGAGGTCGATTTCTACGAATCCGCCAACAGGTCACATCCCGAATTCGCCGATCTGATGCCTGTCTACTGCGGCAGTCTCGCCCTTCTGAATACATCGACTGCAACTTCCATACACCAGCAGCTGCCCGAGCTGATCGGACAGGCCGAGATTCCCAACGGGCTAAAGCATGAACTAATGTCTCACCTTCACACCAACACGCCTCCTGTCACGGTCGACGAGTCTAGCAATAAAATAGCCAAGGGGATGTCCACGCCAGATGCCCCAAGCAAACCTGAAGCCACCAGAACTGGGCCTATCAAGACAGACCGTGCTATTGCTCTTTTGAATGCCTCGTATGGCTTTAAGAAGCCCAATATCATGGATGCGAAAATGGGGAAGCAGCTGTGGTCCAAAGACGCGTCCCAGGAAAAGAAGGAGCGTTTTGATAAGATAACTGAGAACACAACGCACAAGCACTTTGGTTTCCGCATCGCCGGGATGCAGGTGTACAAGGGCACACGTCCCACATACTCAACAGCAGACGGGAAACAAGAACCGTCCGCGAACGTCAAAGGCCCCAACGAGGAAGGATTCCTGGTTTACAATAAGTTTTGGGGCCGGGACAATGTAAAGGAGTCAAACTTGGAGGACTCGCTGCGATTATTCATCTTCAACGAGGCGGCCGGCATAGACGAGGACCTGGGGAAATTAGTGGCCGGTTTATTTGCCAGGGATCTTCGAAGAGTCGAAGATGTGTTACAAAACGAAGAGAGTAGGATGTATTCTTCGAGCTTACTCTTTGTCTTCGAAGGGGATGGCACTGCTTTAAGAGAAGCCATTGAGAAGGCAAAGTCGGCCGAGACGGAAGCAGAAGTCGCCGACGCAGTGAAGAGGAGCGCACCACGAGCTGTCAGCTCTACTCTTAGAGTAGATAGTGGGATTGGCTTGAACGAGGAGGAACTCGCGCTGGTTGAAGAATCCGTTTCACTACATCAAGGACTCGGAACAATCGACGGAGACGACGACGGAGACGACGATGATTTCGATGAGTTATCATCATTCCCCAACATATACACGCTAAAGATGATTGATTTTGCGCATGCCGATTGGACGCCTGGGCTAGGCCCTGACGAGGACGTGTTATTGGGGGTCAGAAGCCTTGCCAGGATTTTCGAGAAGTTTTCGGATTGAAGAAAGACCTTGGATGGCGAGTAGGCGACGGGATGTCTCTCATTCGGCTTCGACTCCTTCCAAACATCATGATGATTGGAAAAGGACAGGAATTATGCGCCATGCTCTAGAATGACGATCGCATTCGACGAGATAAATGAATTGATGAAAGCGAGGGAGGTCAGGAGTTTTACAATAGCGCATTTTTGTCGCATACATATACCCCCTTGTTGTATTTTGTGGTATCTGATGCACGGATAGATAGACAGTTAGCTGGTAGGGAGAAAACGGGCTCATCTTGCGCTAGCAAAGTATTTGGAATGTCCACTACTACATAGGGTGATGAAGCCGCCGATAATCTAACGTTGGTAGTTTTTCCCCCCTGGCGACGCTTGTCCGGTGCATTGTGCAGTAAAGGAAAATGCTTTTGCGTCTTGCGCGATTTGGTAAGGTACGGGTTGTGTCGCCGGGTCTCTTTTTCCAAACGCCTGGTACTCAAGGCCGCAACTAAAAGTATATGGTTCACGGTGGATTAGGGCTCTGTCTAGTCTAGATGTATGGCTCTTACCACCTAACCTAGAAACAGGCGCCTATCAGACCGATATTAAAAGAAAGAGAAAGCACACTTAATATGTCTACGTTTAGGTGTTTTAATCCGTTCTCCAGTAGCGGGGGGCCACAAAGAATGCGACCTATGTATTTCTATAAGGTACTCGTACGTAGGTAGGGGTATATGTGTAATATTATTAAGTCTTCATACCTACAGTAGGAGCTTATTAATTCCGAGCAACACGATGTTTTACACCAAAACTTATTTACTTTAACTACTTACTACGCTTTACCTTTAATATTTAAAAAATAATAAAAAATAAAGAAGGCTAAAAGAAAATAAAACATTTTTATACATAGTAGTATTTTTCTTTTTAGTTAAGTATTAGCTAAGATATTAAGGTTAAAAGTAAGTACTACTTTTAAAGAATTTTTATAATATTTTTAATTAATTAAATAAAATAGGTAGCAACCTAGTTAAAATGTTGTTAAATAGAAAATAAAAATCTTTATTTAATAGGCAAGGGTATATATTTGTTATAGTTTATCTTTTATTTTTTATTATTTTTCTAACATTTTACATTTTAGAAACTTTTGCTCGGAATTAATGGGTACCCACTGACAACGTACGTTTCAAAGAACGGTAAGACTTTGGATTACCTAATCCAGTGAAGACCATCTGAAACCAAATAGGCAAACCATTGCCCCACCAAAGCTTCAAGGTCGAAAGCTCGAGAGAGCTCCGAGCCATTGTTCTCTTTCTTTTCAAACTGTGCTCTCCGCTTTGGTGTCACCACGCGCATAAACTCTTGCCATGAGGTAAATATGTCGATTCCAGGCTTGGGGCAATTAGCTCCCGCGGTAAGTCCAACGTCAATTCTCAGTGTGACGGTAGTCTCCAGTCAGCTAACAAACGTCGCTTTCTTCCCATTACATGTAGGCTGTCCCAGCTACTTCTGCAACCACTTCTCCCTCGGCAGCGCCCACGACGGCGCATATCCTCGAACCATTCTGGGAGTATCGCTTCGAAGTGCCGCCCGACTCGAACCTGACAATCAAGCTCGTTTCGGGAACGGCCGAGAAAGATGGTATAGAGCTGGCCCCCAATACGCTATATACCTTCACGGCGACCAAAACTAAGATCAATACCTGGCACGGATGCACGCTTGAAATCACCCCGCCAAGTTCGGGTACGTATGATGCATACACATCGGAACCGACAGCCGAAGAGACTCCCATGGTCAGCTATTTGAACTTGCACTTCAAGCTCGAGTCGCTACGCGCTGCGGCCCAGAGAACCGGGCAGATGGGGCCACGTGTGCTCGTTGTAGGCCCTCCCAATGCCGGAAAGTCGAGCCTTGTACGCACTCTCGCCTCCTGGGCCACGCGTATGGGCCGGCAGCCTCTCGTGACGAACACCGACTCTCGCGAGGGTATGCTCACCCTGCCGGGCACCCTGAGTGCCGCCGTCTTCGCCACCCTGATCGACCTGACGACGGATTGGGGCAGTCTCCCGAGCAGTGGCGCCAACGCCATACCAGTGAAGCTGCCGTTGGCGTACTATTACGGCCTTCCGCATCCCAGCGATAACCCAACCTTGTTCAAACGTATGTTGGGCCGCCTCGCCGTGGCTGCCACGTCGAGACTCGCCGAGGATCCCGACGTGAAGGCCTCCGGTATGTTGATCGACAGCGGTGGCGTTCCGACGGGGTCAAAGGCCACTACGTACTACGATTTCATCAGTCATATTGTGTCCGAGTTCTCGGTCAACATCGTCGCCGTGCTTGGGTCTGAACGGATCACCAGCGAGATGCAAAAACGTTTTTCCGGCCAGACCACAAGTGTAGGCGAGACAGTCACGGTTATCGGGCTGGAAAAATCAGGCGGCGTTGTAGAGCGTGACGAGGGTTTCATGCAGACCATACGCGAGTCGGCTATTAGAGAATACTTTTTTGGAAACGCCAAGATGACACTCAGCCCGTTCACGCAGCAAGTGGACTTCTCGGCCGTGTCCATATGGCGGATTAACGAAGGTAACGGGTCATCCTCCCTTTTTATTCCCCACTATCCTTTGAACAGCTAAGCTGACCGGCCATTCAAGCGGATTCAAAATCCTCGGGTGACAGCAGCGGCATTACCTACGATGAAAGAGAAACGTTTACGGACACGATTGAAAAGGCGGAGCCGTCTCTCATGCTACAGAACTGCCTTTTGGCGGTAGCCTGCGCCTCGGTACACGATGCGCCAGATACCATACGCGACGCCAACATCATGGGCTTTGTCTTCGTGGCTGACGTAGACGAGAAACGCCACCGGCTACGCATCCTGGCGCCTGTGTCTGCTCGCCTCGGCGATAGGCCTCTGCTCTGGGGCTCTTGGCCCGAACACATGGTGAATCTACTCATATGAGAGTCAGCCATGCCAGGGCTGTAGTGTAGTGTAGTGTAGTTCCAATGACTTAAGTTGTATCCGGCAACCGAGAAGCTGTCATGCAAATGTCAAGTTTTCTCGAGAAGGCTTCATGGTCACATCATGAGGCCAGAGTGGGAGAGTCACTTGTGTAGTTTCAACAGTTTTTGAAATACCTTTGGGATACAGATTTATAGGAACGGAATAACATACCCCAATAACACACCATTGAATATTGCCAATATTGCCACTGCCAAACTTTCCTTGATACGGCTGGGGCTAGTTCGGCTCGAGAAGCCAGCTTTGTGTACGTTTATGCCCACACAACGTGTGAACGCCAGCAACTACTCGCAGGCCTATTGAGGATGTACGGTTATGTTTTACCTTTGCACATATCAAATAGGATATGGGCAACAGCCTGGAAGCATACTACAAGCATATATTTTGCGGATATTTTGCGGCTATTTTGCAACTACTTAAGTGTTGCAGTCCCCACCTAAAGCAGAAGCTAAGTTGGCAAAAGTACTCGGCTAACATGATTTGGTAGTATGAATTGGAGTGGAATAGATTTTGGGCAAGGAGTTAACTAAAGGAGACAGACAGCAGTGGTTACAAGATCTAATAGGTATTCAAGCTCACGGTAGGTATCATGCTATTGTGATCAACATCAGCTACTGCTACGTACGTTAAGCTGGGACAAAGAGCTTACAAACTCTTTGAAAGAAATTGTGTCCTGCGTTGAATTACTACCTAATGTTGGGAAAATAAACTTGGACCTACCACAATACTATCGTATTAAACGGTTGTAGCCAGTAGGAATTCTTGCGAGGTCTCATTTTTGTAATCGGTTTGCCTCTACACGTATTCTAGATTAGCCAGCCCCCCCAAGGTCTGCCAGATCAGGCAGGTCGCTGGCAAGATGCATCCCCACTATGCATGCCTACCTGCATATGCACTCCGCTTTCACTACGCAAGTATGGCATGCAATCGTTCCACTTGAATACGGTCAGAGCCCGATACAGACAAGGTCAATTCTGAACCATTCGGCTGGAATTCTTGACCTGGGCTGATTGCGACCTGGATACCTCTGGGGGATTAAAGGAGTGAGCCCCATCAGGGTGCCATGTTTGTTACCTTGCTGCACGTCATATCTCAACAATATATGCCTATGCAGCAAGCAAGCCCAAAGCAATCATATATATTTGATAGATTATGTTTGTTAACCTACCTTATTCACACATTTTTAAGACTCCTTTTACTCTTTACAAAATATTGGCTGTTGCTATTGTTGTCCAATAGTAAAATAAATCCTGACCTCAAAATAAAGTGTGGCTGCTTGGAAAACACCAAACCCCTTAACCTAGCTTAAACTACCTAGATCAGGTCTAAAAAGCCTGACTAATGCTTATATATACCAAGATTAGTCCGTCCTAGAGTTAACCTAGGCACATGATTCCAATTACGAGTAGGTAATAACAAGTACCTATGTCCAGATATATAATACGTGTATACCAAAAAGTAACATGTAAGTCTAGTCAGGTAATTCCGTAGCTGTTACAAAACAAATGAATTGGTGTGCTTGGCTACAGAAGCCCCGACCTGGGTATGCTTGGTACTGCGGAATAGTGTTGTTGATGTTAAACACCACCTATAATGATGTACATACTTTTATAACACGAGGCAGTCTACTTGTAAAGTAGGTAGTGTGTGCATCCTACCTAGTATGCAATCGGTGGTTGAGCCGAGTTAGCTCTGAATAGTTACATACGTCTAACCTAAAATACATTTGGTTTGTAGACAGAACCACTCTGTGGCCTTGTTCTAGAATATTTCTACGCCGCACTTTCTGCATGTTATAAGGTCAAGTATTGGCATCAATTACTCATCTTGGCTAGTGTGAAAATGGCCTTGAACATTATATATGTCCGCCGCTATACGCGTACTTTATCTACGTGCCCAGATGCTGGGTCAGCGGTACTTTGCAAGATAGGCGGGATTTGCAATAGGCGTCATCACGATCTATCAACGTCAACATTGTTAATTGTAGATGGGCAGGCGTGGCGGGGTAGGTAACCTTAGTACCTTGTAGAGTAGCGTCAGTTGGCTTAAAGTGGGAACAACGTTACACGAAACGCAATCATCCAACTGCCACCGGCGGTCATCTACCAAATGGTAAAGTTGAAGCCAAAGGCGGAATAACCATATAGCGCTGTTAGGAATCGAACCCAACCCCACTTATGTGTATGCCCTCAGGTACGTACTTTATCTATGGCGAGGTGTCTTATCTACGATATCAGGATCCTCTTCCGCTTTTTAGTCAACCGGACCAACCCACCAAGTAAAAGCTCGGCTGCAACGAAGGGATTCGATTATCCGGAGAGCCAACCACATGGGCCATAGCCTTCCCATGTTTGCACCCAAGAGGTTTGGTCCCAAGACAGAGTGACAGAGCTGCACTGGAGAATGACGAGGAGACTACAGTGAGGAGAAGGACGACATGAAAGACGACGCTGGCATGTACTGCGGTTCCTCCCCACCCCCTAAATGAGACAGGTACAGCAAAGTATGCTGTAGTGGAAAGAGGGGGAGAGGAAGCTAACGACTGAGCGGCACGATGCAAGGCAATGGCAGTTCACCAGGTTGCGGTGGGTGGCCGACACAAGAAGAGGAAAAAAGGAAGGACACAAGCAATTTCTAGAAAAGAGACCACCAAACTAGTGTGTAACAGGGTAGCCTTGGCTGCTGAGCGGCTCTGGGCGAATTCTTGGAGGAGTTCTTGGAGTGAACTTTTTAGTGTCGTATGTGATGTTCCCAATGTCGTGATGGGCCGTAATCATTATTAGCTTGACGAGGTGGCCCCGATGTCTAACGGCGAGCCAATTACATTGCCGCTTTATTACTTAGTTGAGTTGTGTATACCTACATCGACGACAGTAGTCTTGACGATTTCCTCCCTCCGCCGGGCCTCCTTCAGCCTTGGCCTATTTGATAATGATAAGAACACCTGCCTAAAACGGTAGGGTATCGCTGCTACTGTTCGTCCGTCTGCGAGGTCCGCAACTGCCATTCTGGCGGAGGCGTCCTTGCCTAGCAGTCCGAGCAAGATCCCTAGCTTGCAGTTAAGAGATGCCAAGCGCGCGGACCAGAATGCTGACGAACAGAAGAGGAAGTGGCTATTCATGTCGAAACCCCACCAGTGAGAGGCCCTATCTAGTAATCTAGGTACTGTTGACCTAGGTGATTACTTGACCAAATCAATTCCTCCCCATTGGGTGCTCTGCGCCAAGGGCAAAAGCGAAGGCCTGCCCAAGACCTTGGCCCGGGACTTGGCACCGAAGCCTCTCCCGACAACGCCAATTGATATGCACACCATCGGCGTGCTTGACTACACAAAATACCGAATAGGCGCTGTTAAGGGTGGTTGCTGGCAGTTGCGGCCGACTCCAGGCCATTCTTCCCATCGGAATATTACCCTCATTTGGATTGGCCAAAAATACTGTCAAGGTCTTTTTAACCAGTTTTGACGGGCCCCGGGGTATGCGACTGATATAACTGGGTTGGAGGAGGCGAGTCATCCCACCCAGAAGGAGGGATGCTGTATATCGGGCTGCTTGAAGTCTCGGCGACCGACAAGACACCAATCCTAGTCATTCAGAACGGGCTTCCATGTTCCAGGCCTCCTCGCGACGCATAGGAGCATCGCACCGGATCGAGAACAGCGGTTCAAATCCCCGGTGAAGGGATGCCCCCTCTCCCCCTCCCCCCCTCCCCCCCAATCTACCAACAGTCTAGCAGCAACATGATAATCTTGCTGTCTAACGTCAAGACTGGACCCGCCTTTGGGGGGTGGGGGTTTGGCGCATGAGGCGAGCCCTGCAAACCCTTCCACGTGGTGTTTGATGCTGGGGATATATAACCAGCAGAACGCCAGCCCCATCATGCCAACGCCCCCTCCTCTCTCTTCTCTCTGATCGCCGTCAGTCCAGCTCTCAGACCCCCAACATTCCCTGGCACTCCGAAGAACATTCTTTTGTAGTTCTTTGTAGTGGTCTGAGACCACTCCGACGTCTCCAAGATGGCCGGTGGGTATCATGCTACTTACGGCGTTCAGCCGGGCCAGAGTCGATTTGCTAACGCATCACAGACACACAGACCACTCTCGCGACCGTCGTTGCCTCTGTGGGCGCCGTCCGGGCCTCGGCCGACGAGAAAGTCACCCACGACGGCAGAGTCTCCGAGCGCAGCGGTGATGAAGAAGGAGTCCTCTACGACGATGAAGGACACCAGCTCTGGCAAGGCCTCGTCCTTCCGACCGAGGAGGAAAAGAGGACGCTACGGCGGGTATCTGGCAAGATGCCTGTGACGGCCTACATGCTGTGCGCCGTGGAGTTCGCCGAGCGGGCGTCGTACTATGGTTGCTACCAAGTATACAAAAACTTCATCCGTGCTCCTCTTCCTGTCGGCTCCGAAGGCCCCGGAACGGGCGCCACCTACCCCGGCAGTCAGCGTACTGCCGGTGCGCTGGGCAAGGGCTCGGCCGTGGCCTCGGCCGTCACTGAATCGTTCAAGTTCCTGGCATATGCCTTGCCCATCTTCTTCGGCTGGATCGCCGATACCAAGTATGGCCGCTTCAAGATGATCTGCTGGGGCGTCGGAATCTGCGGCGTCGCTCATATCATCATGATCATTTCTGCCCTCCCAACCGTGTTGCAAAGCGGAAACGCCTTTGGCCCCTTCGTCTTCTCCCTGTATCTCCTGGCCATCGGGGCGGCGCAGTTCAAGCCCAACATCTCGCCTACCCTCATCGATCAGAGCCCGCACAAGAGAGCTCATCTGATCACGGAGAAGAGCGGGGAGAGGGTTATCGTCGACCCCGAGGACTCGATCAACAGCATCATGCTGTGGTTCTACATGTTGATCAACGTGGGCGCTGTGTTCGGCATTCCCACGACGTATCTGGCCAAACTCGTCGGGTACTGGGCCGCCTACCTGATCCCCACCATCCTCTACCTAATGCTCCCTCCCCTACTGTGGTGGCTCAATCCCCGCCTGGTCAAGCAGCCGCCGGGAGGGTCCGACTTGGGCAACGTCTTCAGGGTGATAGGTGACGTCTTCGCCAACGGGGGTTGGGCCAGAATCGGCCGTGCAGGGTTCTGGGATATCGGAAAGCCCAGCGTGCGTAGAGCTGCCGGCAGCCACAAGCGGTACACATACGACGACAACTTTGTCCACGACGTGAGGCGGACCTTCCAAGCCTGCGCCATCTTCCTGTTCGCGCCCGTCTGGCAGCTCAATGACTATGGCCTGGGTGCCGCTGCCAATGCTTTGACGGCTGCTCTGGACACTAAAGGTCTCCCCAACGATCTGTTTGACAATCTCAACTCGGTCAGCATTGTGGTTTGTGAGTTATCCCCCCCCTTTCTCGTACGCCCCTTGGAACGACATGATGTAGTGAAACGGGCACACGGCTGACGATGGTATGCTTAGTGGTACCCATCATGAACCACATCGTCTACCCCTTGCTGCAGAGGCATGGCATCAAGTGGGGTTCCATCTCCCGCATCACTTTCGGCTTCGCTATGGGCACTGTCGGTGGGTTGGGCTACGGTCTTCTACAGTACTACGTGTACAAGACCTCCCCCTGTGGTTTCAATGCGTCAACCTGTTCCGAGATTATGCCCGAAGGCGTGCCTGCGTTGGCACCGATCCCATACGGGCTTTATGCCATCCCCGTCGTCATTGGCGCCATGTCAGAGGTGTTTGTCAATGTCTCGCTGTACGGTATCGCTTATTCCATGGCCCCCAAGAATATGAAGGGCCTCGTCGCTTCCTTGAACCTGTTCAATAGCGCCATCGCTGCCATCATTGGCCTGGCTGCCGCCCCGGCAATCAAGGATCCCAACCTCACCTGGATATTCTTCGGCCCTGTCATCGCTGGCGCTATCCTGACCGTCGTCTTCTGGTTCTTGTTCCATCACCTCGACCAGGAAGAATTCATACTGAACACGGACATGAATGACCTCAAGGGCCCCGAGATCAGCAGTGACGAGGAGTCTTCACAAGCGGTCGCCCAAGACAAGAAGTTGGTTACGGACGAGAAGAAGGAGTGACGGCAGCTCCGAGCTAGGACCAGGACAGGAACGAAATCTAGCTTCTAGATAGCTTTCATGTCATCCTCATTTCGACGCGGTGCCGCCGAGGTACAATCTGGGGTCTCCACGGCATAATGTAGCAATATTATTGTGGGTTGAACATTGCTTTGTCCGAGGTACCTTGGTGATAGTAGTCTAATATATTTACTAATAACAACTCAATTTGTTCGCATGACTGTTTGCTGTTCGCGACGAGAAGTGAGAGGGTGGGTAGGGCAGGTACCTAATCAGGTTGCCCGGCTTGGTGTGTCAGCCGGGGCAGAAGATGATAAACGGTGATTTACCAAGCATCGGAGGGGATCAACCAAGTTCAAGGAAGAGCCGGGGCTGGCGTTCAGTGCAGAACTGGTTTGTCGGCTTTATATCGGGAGAGCCTGAGAGGAGCATAGAGTATGTGTTGAATGATTGCGAGTGCGACAAATTGATTATAAGTTTTAATAAAAAGTTAGAGAGAATAGCATGAGATAACCTAAACATTTTACCTAAGGTTAGGCAGGTGCATGTAGTCTGTAGGTAAAAACGTGATTTACGTATAGGAGATGATGACGGACTGACTCATCGGTCAGCGCATCCCGTAATCCCTGTTGATAATTTAGGCGCTTATGACATTGTCCTGTTGCCTGCCAAGCTCCGGGGCTAGATTAGGTAAATGGGGTATTCTTTGCCTGTGAGGCGCAACCCAGTCATGCCAGTGAACCGAAATCGACCTGGAACGTGTCCTTCTACCTCTGTACGCCTAGAGTTCCTGATGTGCCCCGTACCGATAACTTTTAAGTAGAAGGGGAATCATGTTAGCTACAACCTGAAACATTGAAGCAGGTCGTCTCTAAGCTGAATGCGTTCAGTACTTTGACTATACTCGTATTGTACTAACCAGCATACATGTCAGATTTCCGCCTAGCATGCTGAGGATATATCATATATGTACATGTATGTGAGATAATACTACGAGTATGTATTTGTAATGCAAAGATACAGTACTATACGTATCTACGTGTATGTATACTGTCATCCTTTGACTGCGGCGGGGCCTGGAGGGGTCGAGATTGGTCAAAATGATCGCACCCAGATCCCTTCGATCAAATGCAATGGTTACGTGTAGTAGTATGCACGCGACCCAACCTCGGAAAAATTGAATACTGCTCTGTAAGTTACTGTTGGCAATGTCAACATGACAAGCCATGTATTGTTGCTGATAAGCTAACCCACGACTACCAAAGGTCTGCCTCTGCCCCCTTGCGCAGTCATTTGAACAGCCGCGGATGCCAAGCATCATCAGACAACAAGGCCTGACGATATCTCAGAGAAAAAGGCAGACGCGGGAAAAAATTGATTGCTGCCGCTAGAACGTCTTAGCACAAATTGCAAGCGAATTATATGAAAAGAACAAAAGAGAAAAGCTAAGTTAAGAAATGACAGATAACGCCGTATTCGCCTTGGCTCCATTCCCTTTCCATCTGTCTTGTACAAACCGAGTGTCGGGCTCGCATAAGGGGTATCCTATTAAAATTTGTTGCTTGAAGAACGCACGTCTCGTATGCCACAGCATGGCAAGGCGGATAAAAGAGGGTACGGGCGCGGCCGTGTCCACTTTAGTATGCCGTCTAGCGGCCGGTCGAAGGTTTTTGCGAAATATTATTACAAGGGGGTTGGGCTAGGTGCCAGAACGTGGAGTTGCCGATGGTTAGTTTCGGGCATAAGTGTAACAGCTCATCTACTTTGTTGATGGCCTGCCCATTGGAGTGCGAGGTTTCGGATTGGGCGCTCACGACGGAACGGGGACGCCGGTACCATTGGGATAGTCTGTTATTCAGGGTCAGTCTGGAATTTTCCTCCCCCAAGATTGTCGATTGTAGGATAGCAAAGCTTACAGAAGGCGCAAACGGCGATGATGACATAGAGAGCAATTAGCTGGACACCCTCCAGCCAATGACTCTTTCCATCGCCAATTAGATAATTGACGAGGAGAACGGAGACGAAGAGCGTGACAACTTGGAAGGTGTCAAAGGCAAGCGTCATTTCCTCGTTGCCTATACCCCAGCCGATAATAACAAGTAGAGGGATGAGAAACAGCGCGACTTGCATCGAGGATCCGATGGCCACCCCTATCGCCAGGTCCATCTTGTCTTTGACGGCCACCGTCACGGCGGTCGCGTGCTCACAAGCGTTCCCTACGATGGGAATAAGAATAAGACCGATAAACTCCTCGCTGACGGACTCTGCAATCGGCTCGATGCCGCTGACCAGCCCTTCGGCACAAAGAGCGATAACCACGGTACATAGTGTGAGGGTTGCCACAGCTACCCAAAAGTGCAATTCGGGCACTTCGGGCCCTTCTTCGTCCATGGGCGCCCGCATGAGCTCGCTGAGCTGGCCATCCTCGCCGCGCACAGCGGCGACGCCGGCCACGTTAGCCCCCAGATTCGAGACGCCCGAGGCCACTGGATTCTTGGGCACGCCCCGGCGCCTTTTGAACACATCCTTGGTGGCAACCTTCTGGCTTTCCTCGTTGAAGACACTGCTGTGAGTTTTGAGTTGAAAGAGTAGATAGGACGCGTAGATGAGCAACAAAATGACTGAAACGCCACGAGACAGTTGAGGAACCGCAGAGGGTGACAGCTTGTCGATCTTGTCATCCGAGTACAAATCGGGAGTGTGAGAAAAGATGGTCGGGACGATCAGACTAGCCACAGAAAGGGCGAGTAGACTGGCCGCTGTCTGCGCGACAGTTGAGTTGAAGAATTGCTCTGCCCGGTTGAAACCTCCGGCCACAAAACAGAAGCCCAGAACGAGAAGCAGATTAGACAACACAGAACCGACAAGAGAGGTCTGGACAACCGTAACCTGGTTATCCAAGAGGGCGATAATGGCAACGATAAGCTCGACGGCATTTCTGGACAGTGTTAGCTAGGTTTTCTTTCGATCAGACTTGTAGCTGAGTATAGAAAAATTGGGTGGGCTAAGGGCAGCTTACCCGAAAGTTGCGTTAATCAACCCGCCTAGAACGTCGCCAGTGCGAAGCGCAATCTGCTCCGTAGAATAACTTAGCATAGCGGCGAGTGGGATGATGGCAATGAAGTTGACGACAAAAACAGCTGGGCCAGGGATTTTAAGAGCCCATATCACGATGCCGGCAGGAGCAGCGAGCAAAAGCACATTGATCCAAGAGCTGAAGAGCGTTCGCTGTATTTGGTTCGCAAATGTGAAATTTGGTCTTTCGGCTTTCGAGTCGTAGTCTTCTACACCGTCTTCTTCCGGCTCGGCACCCCCGACCGGCACCCCCAGTATTTTCCGACGTTGTCGCGGGAGACCTTCGCTCTGCGCGGTTTCCGGGCTACCAGCCGTGGTTGCTGGCGAATCATACATGTCGTCGGCTTGTGTCATAGGGTCAATGTCTCGGCTTGGGCGTGAAGGCTGCACAGGACCGCGGAGAGAGCCCGGGGCCGTGGCTACTTGGTGGAGGTGTGAGGTTTCATGACCACTGCTTTTCCCTTCCTCTGCGACGCTGTAAGTGTTGGCTCGGCGGTTTGTTGCAAACGAGTAGCGGTTGAAGGGATTCAACCAGCCATATTTCAGGTCCTCGGCGGTTCTTCCGGTCCGATGCGCTGCCGTCTTGATCTTAATGAGGTTGACTGAGTCGAAAGAGTTAGCGGACGATACCCGACGACGCATCGTAGCAGTCTTTTCTATGGCTATTGTGATGACTAGGTAGGTAAAAATAAAGAAATATGGAGTTTGGATTAGTCACGCGACTAGTAAGCGAGTGGAAAGACTAGGAGACCAGGGGTGGGCGGATTCAACAAGAGTAGTACTGGTCGCTATTGAGTGGCGCTCAGGCTACCTTTATTCCTCTGTTCCGCCCTCGTCTTCTGTTTCTGTTTGGCCCTGTTTGGTGCAGGATTTGTTGTCTTCAACGGGAATGTTTTCTTTGTGTCCGTCCGGCGGGGCTAGTTGTTGCCGGTGCTGCTAGGAATGCTGGTCAAGAGACAGAGAGTAGTGGCACCAGCATTGCTCTAACCTAGGTCCAACAGCAGCCTGAAGCAAACATACAAGCGCAGCAATCTCCATCAAAGTCCCCGAGGGCAGATAATGGACCCAAAACAGGGAGGGTAAATAAGGGTTGTGAGAGAGGCGGGAGTCTGGTGAAGGCTGAGACACAAAAATGGCATGAGCCCAAGAGCAGTACAAAGTCGGAAGGATTGAATAATATAGGCGATGTCATCAGAGGGTGGCTGGGTGGGTCTACGGACAACCCAGCCAAGCCACTGGTCTTGGTTGGCAAAGGGCGCTATTCAGTAGTGAGGCTGCCAACTTTGCAGCGCCAACGCTTGAGGGGAGAGCTTGATCAGATTGGCGCTGCCAGGTTGGGAGTCCCTTTTCCGCTAAGGACCGTCTCTTGGGCCGTCTCTCAAGAGCCTTTTCCAATCCTTGGCCATGTTGCTATTTGTGTCTTGCACGGCGTGATACTGCTCTGTACGGTTACTGACCTAGTGTAGGGGGACTTGGGCAGGAGACAGAGAGTAGGTAGACTGGTTGGTAACATATTGTATAGCACAGGAATAGTCTTCTTAGGTAAAAGATAAACTCATCTTGCCATAACAAGGCTTGGTGGATTGGTGTAGGGTGGAATTCAGAACTGAAAAAGGGTAATTTTATGAAAAGGGCCTGATGCCTCCAACTTACAATGTTCTTTGGACATGGTTGGATTGCCTACACATGAACAGCAGAACGCGATTAGCCCTGTGTTGGTGTTGGTATGTGCGCGTAGAGTTTAAATTGACCAAAGTATCATGACAACATATGTCATATGTGTTTCTGCGTAGGGTAGTTACCTCGTTATATTCTTACCAGAATATCCAATGCCAGAGGTGTCTATCTATGGCGTGTCTGGTTGAGCTTGTTTGTTACTAGGTAGACAAGAATAAGAGGGAGAAAGCAAGTTTAGGGGGAGTAAGTGCCCGAGTTTACGAGGGATAATTGTTCCTGTTTTTAATTGCCATCCCGTTTCTATAGGAGAAATCCGTCCAAAAGAGGCTAGCCGATTCCCTCTTTTGGACGAAAATCTGCTATTGCCAAGACATTCTGTATTTTATAGAGAGGTTTTCTTGGCATTGGGCACTGCTAATAACTACCTAGCCACATAGAATTAGCTACAACATAGCTACAAGGTTAGGTTAGCTAAGGTAAGGTCTATGACCTTTAGAATTTACCTGCTATGGCTATGACCTTTGGGATTGACCTGGCAGAGCTATAGCCTTTTGAATGACCTACATTAGCTATTATTATTACTATTGGAAATGACCTGCCATGGCTATGACCTTTAGAATTGACCTGCTATGGCCATTACCTTTGGAATTTACCTGCTAGAGCTATGACCTTTTGAATTGACTTATATTAGCTATGACCGTTACCTTTTAAGTTGACCTGCTAGGGCCATTACTTTTAGAATTGACCTGGCAGAGCTATAGCCTTTTAAATGACCTAAATTAGCTATAACTATTACTTTTTAAAATGACCTACTAGGGCCCTGACCTTTTAAAATGACCTGCTATGGCTATTACCTTTGAAATTTACCTACTAGGGCTATTACTATTACCTTTAAAATTGACTTGTTAGGGCTATTACTATTACCTTTTAAAATGACCTGCTATAGCTATGACCTTTAAAATTGACCTACATTACCTACGGCTATAGGAGGTGACTGTAATGGTTATGACTATAAGAGGTCATTTTGAAAGTTATGACCAAGGGGGGTGAATAAGGGGTTTAGCTTAGGTGATTTCTAGAGCTAAGGGCTAGGGGCGGCGACTAGAAGGGTTATAGCTATAAGAGGTGACTAGAGGGGTTATGACCATAGGGGTTGAATTTTAAAGTTAAGGGCTAAAGGTAATAGGTCAGGTGATTTTTAAAGCTAAGGGCTAGGGGGGTAAGTAGAAAAGTCCTGACTAAGAGCCAGTTTAGCAACACTTAAAATGCCTTTAAAACTTTTTTATTTTGTAGGACTATATATTGCTTAAAACGCTAAAATATGCGCTTTTTTTAATTTAGTATAGTAAAAATGCTAAAATTTATAATATATTATTAAAAAGTAAACTAGCAAATTTTTAACTATACTTTTTATATTTTTAGTATATATTATTATTTTTAGCTATTAAATTAACTAAAAATAGCTTAAGTTATTATAAAATATTAAAAAAATAGCTTTAAAAACTTTTTATTTATAAAAAGTAAAAAGTTTTTAAACCTTTTTTTTTTATATTAAAATCTATTTAAAATATTTATTTTTTTAATAATATTTTTTAATATAAATAACTTTAAAATAAAAGCTATATTAAGTAAAGCTATTATAGCTATTAATAACTTTATTAGCAAGTTTATTACTAAAATAAATACTATTATTTAAAAGTTTAAAATAAAAGTAAACATTATTAAAAATAACTTTATAATAAACTTTAATTTTTTAGTAAGTAAAGTTATAATAAAATATTTGCTAAAAATATTTATAACACTATATTTTAGTTAAGTTTATATATAAATAAGCGTATTTTTAATATATTAGTTATTTAAATTAAAAAATATATATTAGTTTTTAATTTATAAAATGTATTAGTATTTGCTAATACTTAATAATTTTTTTATAAATTTATAAGTAAAATAATACTTAATAGCAAGTAAGCTTTATTTAAAATTACTTAATTTTAATTATTTATAAAGTTTTTAATAATATATTAGCAATAATACTTTTACTTTTTAACTATTTTATATACTTTATAAAAATTAATATTATAGTAAACAAGATTATAAAAAACTTTAAAGTATATTTATATTTTAAAAACTATATAAGCTTTATTAATAGTACTTTAATATATGCTTATATGCTAGCTTGTTAATAAAAAATATATTAGTATTAAAAAAAATATAATATTAAATATATTAATAGTAATAAATTTAAATTATATATTTATATATACTTTTAAAAAGCTTAAAAGTTTAATATATAATATAAACGCTATTAAAATTGCTAAATTAAAAAAAGGTTTTATAGTACTTAAAAAAATACTATTTAATAAATATAAGATTTCGTTAAAAAAAAGCTATTTATACTTATATTTTAAAGTATATTACTATTTTAAAAAATAAAGTATTATAAAAAAACGCTTTAATTTAAAAAAAAAGCTTTTTAATCTTTAGCATTTTTTTTATAAATTAGCATTAAAAAAGTTTTTAAGATTTTAAAAAAGCGCTTTAAAATTATTTGCTTTTTTATACTTAAATATAGCTTTAAAAAGTAAACTAATATTATATATATAATTATAATACTTTATAACTTTATTACTTTTATATATTATAACCTTTTATTAAATAAATAAAATAATAATTAAAAATTTAGCTTAAATATAGCTTTTAATATAATGTTAAAAAGTAGCAAATAGCTCTATAAAAAGGCTGCAACTTTAACTTTTAACTTTTTTAAGCTATAAAAAGCTATAAATAATAGTTTATTTATAAAGCTTTAAAATAATACTTTTAAAAAAAATAAACTGCTTTTAAAACTAAATAGTATAAAATATATAGCTAAACTATTGCTAATATACTAGTAAGCTGCTATAAAGTATTAAAATAATAAAAAATATAGCATACTTATTAGCTTTTTAAAAAAATTAAACTTTATAAAAATAAGTTAGTTTTTATATTAATATTTATATATATAAAATAAGTATAAAAATATTAAGTATAAAAGTTTTAAATATATTAAAAAGTTAAACTTAGTACTTATTTTATAGCTTTAATAATTATTATATTATTTATACTTTTTTTAATTTATAATATTAGTTATATAGCTTTTTTAAGTTTTTATTATAATATAAACATAATACTTATACTATTAAAATAGCATTTTTTTAAAAAGTACTAATATTTGCTATAATATGCTTTTTTAATTTTATTTTTATTATAATATTTAAAGCTTATTACTTTTATAAATAAAAGCTTACTATATTATATAGCAAAGTTATAAAAGCTTTAAGCTAGCTAAGCGTTTTATATTTTTTTTAAATATAAATAAAGCGTTTTTTTTATAATATTTAGTAGGTTTTAGTTTATTTAGTATTAAAGTTATAAAAAACAGTATTTTAAATTAAAAATATAGTATAATTAGTAATTAAAGCTTTATAAGCTATAAGATTTTAGCTTTATATTTAATTTTTTAAATAGTAAGTATATAAGTAATTATTATAGCCTAGTAAGCCTTATATACTATTATAGCTAATTTACTAGTAGTTATATTATTTAAATAAGCTTTTTTATATTAAGCTTATAATAATATACTTTTTAAATGAAGCTAATTATTATTTTTATTACTTTTTATATTAAAATAGTGCTTTTAAAAAGCTTTAAGTATAGTAAATCTACTATTTTAATTTATATTAAACCTAGTACTTAAATATTTTATATTAAAAAGCTTTTAATAAGTATTAAATATAATATATTTAGCTATATATTTAGTATTAAAAATGCTATTAAAAAGGCCTAGTATAAAAGCATATAGGCTATAATTATAAAAAGTATTTTTTATAAAGTTTTAAATAACTTTATAGCTTTGCTTATTACTAACGTTAAGCTATTAAATAATTAAAATACTTTTATATTTAATATAGTAAAAAGCTAAAATAAATATAATAATAGCTTTATTAGCTTAATTATAAGCTTTTTTAAAGTATAAAAGTAAAGCTATTTATTTAAATATAAATTTATTATAAATATAAGTTTAAAGTAAGTAGCTAGTTATATTAACTAAATTTTAAAGCTTTATTTTAAGTTAGCAATATTAAATATTTATAAATATAAGCATTATAAAAATAACTTACTATATATTTTAACTAATATAATATTTTTAAAGTATTAGCTATAATAGTTAATAAGCTAAAGCTTTTATTATTATTGCTAGCGCTGCTATTTTTAATAATATTAAAAATAATATTTTAAATATTTTAAGTAAGTAGTTTAAAGCTATTATATAAAATAATTACTACTATAGCAGTAGTGCTTAAAAAATATTTATTTATAATATTATAGCTGCTAAAAATATAAAAAATTGCTTATAAAAAAGCATAAAATATAATTTTTTAAAAGTTAGTAGTAAGCTAAAGCGTACATAATACTAGCTAAAATAAATAAGCACAAAATATCTTATATTTTTTAATACTTTAATTAACTAGCATTATACTTTAACTATATTTAGCTAGAAAAAGTAAACACTAATATATTAAAGTTACCGTGGCCCTCGGAACTTTTTAGCTACTAAACTAGCTTTAAGGTGGTTGAAATCTAAAGCTATAACTAAGGGGGGTGACTAGAATGGTTATGGCCAAGGGATGTGACTGGAAAGGTCATGGCCAATAGGAGGTAAAATCTAAAGCTATGGCCAAGGGGGGTAAATAAGGGGGCTAGGTCAGGTGATTTTTAAAGCTAAGGGCTAGGGGGTTGAAATCTAAAGCTAAGGGCTAAAGGGGTGACTAGAAGGTTTATGGCCAGGGGTGGTAAAGGGTTATGGCTAAGGGAGGTGAAAGCTAAAGCCATGACTAAAGGGGGTGAATAAGAGGGCTAGGTTAGGTGATTTCTAAAGCTAAGGGCTAGGGGGTTAAAATCTAAAGCTATGGCTGTAAGGGTGTTAAAATCTAAGGCCATGGCTATGAGAGGCGACTAGAAAGGTTATGACTAAGGGGTTAAAATCTAAAGCTATAACTAAGGGGGGTGGTTAAGAAGGTTATAGCTATAAGAGGTGAAATTTAAAGCTATAGGGGGTCTAGTTAGGTGATTTATAAAGCTAAGGGCTAGGGGGTTTAAAGGTTAAATTTAAAGCTAAGGCTAAAGGGGGTGACTAGAAAGGTTATAGCTATAGGAGGTAAAATTTAAAGCTATAATTAAAAGGGGGTGAATTTTAAAGTTAAGAGCTAAAGGGGGTAGTTAAAAAAGTTATAGCTATAAGAGGTTATTTTTAAAGCTATTAGCAAGGAAGTTAAAATTTAAAGCTATAGCTATAAAGGGTAACTAAAAAGGTTAAGGCTTAAAGGTGTTAAGTTAAGTGATTTTTAAAGCTAAGGCTATAAGGGGTAACTAGAAAGGTTATAGCTAAAAGAAGTAAAATCTAAAGCTATAAAACGTTAAGTTAGGTAATTTTTAAAGCTAAGGGCTAAGGGGTTAAAATTTAAAGTTATAACTAAAAAGAGTAGTTAAAAAAGTAATAGCTATAAGAGGTAATTAAAAGGGTTATAGCTATATAAGGTAACTAAAAAGGTTATAGCTATAAAGGTTAAATTTTAAAGTTATAGCTAAGGGGGTAAATAAAAGGACTAGGTTAAGTAATTTTTAAAGTTAAAAGTTAAAGAGTTTAAATTTAAAGCTATAGCTATAAGCTAAAAAGGTTAAGTTAGGTGATTTTTAAAGCTATAACTTAAAGAGGTGATTTTTTAAGCTATGAGGTAATAAGGTTAGCTAAGGTAATTTTTAAAGCTAAGGCTATAAGGGGTAACTAAAAAGGTTATAATTAAAGAGGGTAAATTTTAAAATTAAGGGCTAAAAAGGCCAGGCTAGGTTATTTTCAAAGCTATAAACAAAAGGGGTAAATTTTAATGCTAAGAGCTAAAAAGGTTAAGTTAAGTAATTTTTAAAGCTAAGGCTATAAGGGGTAACTAAAAAGGTTATAATTAAAGAGGGTAAATTTTAAAATTAAGGGCTAAAAAGGCCAGGCTAGGTTATTTTCAAAGCTATAAACAAAAGGGGTAAATTTTAATGCTAAGAGCTAAAAAGGTTAAGTTAAGTAATTTTTAAAGCTAAGAACTAAGAGGTTAAAATTTAAAGTTATAACTAAAAAGAGTAATTAAAAAGGTAATAGCTATAAAAAGTAACTAGAAAGTTTATAGCTAAAGGGGTTAAAATTTAAAGCTATAACTAAAAGTGTTAAAATTTAAGGCTAAAAGCTAAAAGGTCTAGGTTAGGTTATTTTTAAAGCTATAACTAAAGTAATACAACGTATTATAAAGGGACCTATTATAAGGATAAAGTCCTGTAGCCTTAGATTAAATAGCTAGATTAAATAAAAACTAGCGCACTAAGGTCAATTAGTTAGTAATAACTAATTAACCTAACCTTGCTAAATTCCTTTTTTTTTAAATTATTAATTTACAAAATTTACTACACTACCTTATAGTTCCTTTTACTAAATAGTATAGTAAGTATATAATTAATATAATTAATTTTAGTTATTTTCTATTTTTTTGCAGTAGCAAATAAGTATAAATTAAAAAGTTTATTGTTTTTTTAAACCTTAAAGCTTGATTTACACTTTTCTAAAGGCATAAAGCCCCTCTAAGCAAAGCAACATTATAAAGGTTATTTTTTTAGACCTTTTATAAAGCTATTTAATTAAAAAACTAGTTAAAGTTATTTCTTTAAATTTTTTTAATTAATAATAAGTTAATTATACTTTTGCAAAAGCTTTCTTATATTAAACAAAAACCTTATAAATAAGTAAAAATTATATAATTTCTTTTAAATAGCTAAAGCTATTTTTATACTACTATATTTAAGTTGTAAATAAAGCAATCTTTTATAGCGCTAACGTTTATAGTTATCTTTACTAAGGCCTAATTTATTAAAACGCCTAGCTATACCCTATACGTTATAAACTGCTTATTTTTTTAAACTTATAAAATATAAAAGCATTACGCAAAATACTTATTTTTTTAAATTTATACTAAACGTTTTTTTTTACTTTTTATTTATTATATACATTTATTTTTTATATTTTTTTTTAGTTAAGCAAGCTAAACAAATAAAATAAATAATAATAGCAGCAAAGCTAATAACAACCTTATTATAAGCAATATTAACAAATTAAGTTATAAGTTTTAAACAATTTATACTATTAATATATTAACTTTACTAAATTATTACAATTTACTTAATTTTTAAGTACTACTTAAACTTTAATAAAACTTATAAAATAATTTATATACTATAAGCGCAAAAAATATTAAAAAATAAAAAAATAATAAAGCAATATAGCAAGCTTTAAAACAAAACGTATTTAATTAAAAGCAGTTTTAAAAGCAAACTAATTAAACTATTAAGTACTTAATAAATTAAATTAAAAAAGTAAACAATTTTTAAATAAATATAAAATTTAATATAAAGTTTATAATAAGTAAAATAAACTTGTTTATTTAAACTGCTTAAAGTAAGCTAGCAATACTATAACTATTAACTTTAATATAAGCATATTTAATAAGTTAAAAGCAAGCGTACTTTATACAAAAGCAAGCGTACTTTATATAAAAGTAAGCGTACTTTATATAAAATCTAGCACAACTTAATTTAGCATACTTTATATAAAAGCAAGCGCGCTTTATAATTTAAAAACAAATTTAAGTAATATAACTAGCATAAAAGCTAAAAATAAAAATAGTATACTTATAACCTACTTAGTAAGCGTTTAAACTTTACATATTTAAAATAAATATATTATATAAAAAAATTTTAAACTTTAAAAGCCTTTTTTTAAGCTTAAGCTAAGCTAACAACTTTTATAAAAATAATAATACTTTATTATAAGTTAACTTTTAATTAACTAATTATATACTTTTTAAAAATAACTAACTTTAAATTTAATTTATAAAGCTTTTAACTTAATAATCTTTAGTTTAACTTTTAACTAAACTAGTAATAATAAACACTTTAAAAAATTATTTTAACTACTTAAAAAAAACCTAATTTTTTATATTATATATATAGTTAAAACTTAAACAAAAACTATAATAAAATAAATAGTAAGCAAAAGCTTTTAAAAAAGACTTTAAAAAAAACCTAAGCAATAGCAATAATAATAGCCCCTTATAAAAACTATTAAAACTTATAAAGCTATAAAAACTATTAAGTTTACAAAAACTATTTAAAAGCAATAAATACTTATACTATAATTTAATATTGCTATTTAGCAATAACTTTAACAATTAAAAAAAAAAATTAAAAAAAAAAATATTAATACTTTTATACTTAACTTTAAAAATCTAAAAAACTTTAATTAAGTAAATAAAAGATTTAAAACTATTTATATAAACGTATAGGCCTTTATTAATAAAATTAATACTATATTAAAAAATACTAAAAGTAGCACTTATAAAAGCTAGTTAGTATAGCTATAGCTTACTTTATTAAGTAAAGCTATAGCTTATTAATAAAATTTAGTTTTTACTATTAAAAAAAAAACACTTTTAAAACAAAAGTATTTAAAAAATAATAAACTAACTTAGCTAACATTTTACTATAGCCTTAAGCATTGCTACTAAAAAAAGCAACCTTTTATAGCTTAAGCTTAAAAATATTATATATAATAAAAACGTATTAAAAAAATACTTTTAAAAAAAACTTAAATATACTAAAGCAAGTTACTTATTAGTAAGCAATAATTTTAACTAAATAAAAGTGATTATAGCTATATAGTTAATAATAAACCTAGCTTTAAAGCAAAATATATTTATACTTAACTAAAAAAAAAGTTTTAGCAAATATTTTAAATTTTTTGCTTATAAAAAAGCAATACTTTTATTAGCAGCTAAATTTATATACTTTTAAGTTTAAAAAAAAAAAACAAGCAAAGCAGCTAAATAACTTTTTTAAAAACTAATTAAATAATAAAAGCAATAATAAAACTAAAGGCTGCTAGCAAAATAAACGCAAAAAAAGCTATAATTACAATAAAAGTTAAAATTGCAACAATTGCAATTATTATAAAAATAACTATAAAAAAAACAAATACTAATTTAAAGATTAGAAAAAAAACAAAAATAAACCTTAAAACAAAAATAAAAATAAACCTTAAAACAAGAACAAATCTAAAAATAAAAATAAAAAAAAAAACTATTTAAACCTAGCAAAAAAAAAAAAGTTAAACTATAAATCTAACTTAGCTAAAAGCTTAACAAATTTATTAAAAAAAACCTTTTTAAATTTAAAGTTAAACAAGGTATTTATAGTTATTAACTATAATATATATTATAAATATTATAATAGCATATTTTTAAACTTAAAAAAAAAAAAACGCTATAGCTAAAAGTATACTTAAAAACTTATAAAGTTTTGCAACACTTTTACCTTAAAGCTACCTAGGCTAAATTACATAAAATACAACTAATCTTTTAAGTTACAAAATTAACTATTTAAGCACTTAAAAAAATGCTAAAAAAAAACAAATAAAAAACCTAATTTAAAACTTAATAATAAAGTTTATTTTGCTAGGTCTAATAAATTAAAAATCCTAAGACTACGCATTTAAGTTATAACCCCTTTAAAAACCTAAACAAAAAAACTTATTAGTTAATCTTAATACTTTTACTTATACATCCTAGTTTGCACAAAGCCTAAATTTATAAAAATAACTATTTATTTTAATATTAAAATAAGTTATAACATTATTACTTATAACTTATTAAATATAACTATATATACTACTAAAAAACAGTTAAGCAAAGTTTAAAGTATTAATAGTAAATAAATTAAATATATTAAATAAGCTACTTTAAAAATATATATAATAAAAACAAGTAAATTTAAAAACAAATAAATTAAATTTATAGTATTTATATAAGTATTAAATAAAATTATAAAACTTTAAATACTATTAAAAACTAATTTTAATAATACTTATAAAGCTAAAATCGACTTTAAAACCTAAACTATTATATTTAACGCTATAAAAAGTTTTAATACTCTTTTTATAATTTAATTAAAGTTATACTTTTATATTTAAAAAGTAATGTTAGCTTATAAAGTACTATTAAAACTAAAAAAAACCTTATTAGCTTTAACTTAATATAAATTGCTACTATTAAACTAAAATTTTACTTTTAAATTAATATATAAAAATACTATTTTTTTGTTTATAAAATTAACTACTTTAAATATTATAATTATAGCTAACTTATTATCTAAGCTAAAAAAAGTTAAAAAAAGTATAAAAGTAAGTATTATTAATAAATAAACTAAAATTAAAGTATAAAAAGCTACTTAAAAAAAATGTTTAAAAGCTATAGTAGTAGTAGCTATAATATTATAAATACTTATACTTATTAAAGCAACTAGTAAAGTAAATATTGCTAATAATGTTTTTATTAAATACTTAATTAATTTTAAAATATTAAACTTACTTATATATATAGCTTTAGCTACTAAAAAATACTTTACTTTAAGTAAAAAAGTATAAAATATAATAACTTAACTAAAAATTATTAAAGTTTTTAATACTAAAACTAATTAAGCTAAAAATAAGAAAATAAGTAACTTTAAACTTAAAGTAATTAAATTTTTATTAACTATAAAAATTTAAAAGCTTTTTAAAACAAAAGAAATTGCTAAGCTTAATAAATAGTTTATATATGCTAAGCTAGATTTTGCTGCTAGCAAAATTATTTAAATTTTAAAAGATTTTTTAAAAATTTAAACTAATTAAAAAATTATTAATATTTTAAAAAAAAACTAAATAAAAATACCTTTAGTAAATAATTAGCAATAAATAAAGTTAAATAGTTAACTTTACTTTTTTAGCGCTAAAAACTAAGCAATTATTAATAAGGTTTTTAATAAGCTATATAAGCAAAATTAAATAAAATAAGTAAATAAACTAAGCCTTTTTGCTTATTTAATATTTGTTGCTTATTAATAAGTAAAAAAAAGTATATAAACTAAACTTATAATAAACTTTTAAGCCTTTAATAAAACAGCCGTACTTAATAACTATTTACTACTTTTATAATTAAAAGTAATTAAATTAGTTTAAAAAAAACACTATATTATTATAATAAATACTATAGCTTTTTTTTACTAATTTAAAGTTTATTTAAATTATTAAAACTAATTTATAATAATAAGCTTATAAAAACTAAAACGCTTTATAGTAGCACTTATAAAATTTTATAACTTATTAGCATATATTTAATATTTTATAAACTAAATATTAAAACTATATAAATTATTTTATAAAGCTTTTATTAATAATATTATTATATTTTTAAATAATAAAACTAGTTACTTAAAATACTTATAAAAAGTATTTAACTTATTTAAATAAAAACAAATTTTAATATTACTTAAAAAGTTGTTTTTAAAATATTTTTTTATAAAATTACTAAGCTTTTGCGTTAACTTTTTTAAAATGTTAATAATTAAGCATAAGTTAGCTGCTTTTAAAAACTTTATATTTTTAAACAACTTAAAAGCTTTAAAACAATACTTTAACAGTAGCAGATTTTTATAAATATTGCTACTATACTACGCTTAATATGCAAAACTTTTATAAAAAAAAAAAACTGCTTTATTAAACAAAAAATATAAAAAAAAAAAAGTATTAAATAGCAATTTAAAAAAATATTAAGCTTATATTTAATTAACTTATTTTAAACTTATTAAAGCTAAACTTATATTTTTTTAAGCTATATAAAACTTTATTTATAAATATACTATTTTTAAACATTATAACTTAGCGCAAACTTTGTTTATATAAGTAAACACTTTACTAAAATAAAAATTTAGCGTTATATTATTTTATACTAAAAAAAACTATAAATAGCAACTTAATATATTTATTTTAAACACTTAAATAAAACTAATTATATTTTTAAGCTAGTTATTATTTTAACTAAAGTTAAAATATAAGCTTTTTAAAATAAAAATAGCATATATAATATAGGCTTATAAACGCTTTAAAACAATAATTAAAGCTTTAAATAACTTAGTAGTAGTATTAATAAACTATTTAGCTACTAAAAAAATATTTAACTAAACTAGCTTTAATACTGCTTTAATAAATAAAGCAAATAAAAAGCTAATTAATATATTAATTTACTTTTTTTAATATAGCTTATAAACTTATTACTTTTTAAAATAACTAAACTTTATTTTAAACGTATTAAGCTAGCTTTAAAACGTTATTAATAAAGTAAATAAAAATAGCAAGGTAATTAAATTAAATAAAAAGCCTACGTTTAACTAAATATAGTTAGTTAGCAAAATAATAGCTATTATAAATCTTAAAATAAAAAAGAAATTTTAAAAAAGCTACAAAAAAGACTTAAAGTATTACTAAATTTTATAAAAAATTTAAAATAATAATAAAAACGTTATAAATTTTTTAAAGCCTAGCTATTTATTTAAAGTTATTAAAGGTTTAATTTATAATATAAACTAAAAAAAAACTAAAAGCTATATATACTAAAAAGTATAATAGCAACGTTTATAATAATAGCACATAATAATAAACACTACTTTAAAAAATAATATATATTATAAGACTTAAACTAATACTTAATTTAATTTAAAATAAAGCTAGTTAAAAAGTATATTAACTACTATAATATATGCAAACTTTGTGCAACTTTATAAAAAAAGCTATATAGTTTTTATTAAGCAACAAAACTAATAAATTTATGCTTTATAAAAACTATAGCTATAAACTTTATTATAAAGCTTTTAAAAGTTAAATTAGCTAACTTACTTTAAAAACTAAAAAGCTATAAATACTTTAATGCTTTAATAATAACTATTTATATTATATTTAAATAATTACTACTAATACCTAGCAATATAAAGTATATTGTTAAAAATTAAGTAGCTATATTTACTTAAATAATCTTACTAACTAACTAAAGTGTTTTATTAAGCATTATTTTAAACTAAAACTAAAAGTTTACTTTAGCCTTTTAAAAAAAGCTATAAAAAAGTTTTAGCGCAAAACTTCTAATATTAATAGCTTACTATTTATAAACAAACAAAGCTTTAAAATAAAAAAATTAAATAGTTAAAATAGTAATACGTTACTTTTGCTTTAAGCATTTAAAAAAAAAATAAACTAAACTATTACTAGCATTATAATAAAACCTAAATAGTAGCTACTTTAAAACTATTAAAGCTTTTGCTTATAAACTACTATTTAAATTTTAACTACTTAAATTTAATAATATTATTATATAGTTAAAAAAAATAATCTTAATAATATTAAATTTAAATAAGTTAAACACTTTTTAAATTTACTTTTAATAAAACGCAAAACTAGCTATAAACTTTGCTATTACTTACGCTAAATAATATTATAATTAAAAGTATAAACTAATTAAATTTAGTAAAAAAAACAAAGTCTATTTTTAACTTTATTATAAATATTACTTATTTAGTTAATTATTTTAAAAATACTTTTAACAACGCGCTAGCTTTTAAAAAGTAAAAAAAAAAATTAAAAAACTAGCTTATAAAATTAATTTACTAAAAACCTTTAAAATATATCTAGTTATATTTATAGCTTACTTATCTTTTAAACAAAAAAGTAAAAACTTGTTTTATTAATTTATCCTAGCACTAAGTCTAATTTAAAATAATTAACTAAACTTAAAAAAAGCTAGTAAATTATTTAAAGTTAAAACTATTTTAAATTACTAACTAGACTGCTTTAAAAAAAGTTTTTAATATTTAGTTAAATAAAAAAGTTATAGTTATAAAAATAACTAATAGCGCTTTAAATAATAATTGTACAGCGCTAAGCAATTAATTTAAAAGTATTAAAACTAGTTAAAAGGTTAGCTAAAAACAAAAAAAGTTATACTTAATAAAACTAACTATAAGCAGCAAAAAAAACCTTATAAAATAAAAAAAACAAAAAAAGTGTAAAAATAAACAAATTAGCACTTAAAATTGTTAAAGTCAACGTTACTTTCTTTATATAGCCAGCACTTAATATAACATATTATAAAAAGACCTATTATAAAAATAAAGTTTTATAACCTTAAATTAAATAGCTAAATTAAATAAAAACTAGCACACTAAGGTTAATTAGTTAGTAATAATTAATTAACCTAACCTTGCTAAATTCCTTCCTTTTTAAATTATTAATCTACAGAATTTACTACACTACTTTATAGTTCCCTTTACTATAAAGATATTAAAATTTAAAGCTATAAAAGGTTAAGTTAAGTGATTTTTAAAGCTATAACTAAAAGGGGATAACTAGAAAGATTATAGCTATAAAAGGTTAAGTTAGGTGATTTTTAAAGCTATAATTAAAAGGGGTTAAATTTTAAAGCTATAATTAAAAGTGTTAAAATTTAAGGCTAAAGGCTAAAAGGTCTAGGTTAAGTTATTTTTAAAGCTATAACTAAAGGTGTTAAAATTTAAAGCTATAAAAGGTTAAGTTAAGTAATTTTTAAAGCTATAATTAAAGGGGAATAGTTAAAAAGGTTATAGCTATAAAAAGTAACTAAAAAGGTTATAGCTATAAAAGGTAAAATTTAAAGTTATAGCTAAAAGGGGTTAAATTAAAAGCTATAGCTAAAAAGGCTAAATAAAAAGGTAAAAAGAGGTTATAGCTAGCTTATATCTTATAAACTCGGGTTTAATTATACTTTTAAAGCTTTTAGTTATTTTTTATATAGAGTATTTATTTATATATAAGTAAATAAAGTATATATATATATACTTAATTATATTAGAAAAGATTTATAACGCATATTATTTATAACGCTTTTTTATTTAAACCTTGTTTTAAACTAAATTATAAAATATATAAATAAAATTATTAAAATATAAGGCTATTTAATATAATTTTATAAAATAATAATAAAAAATTATTTTTAAATAATTATATAAATATTTTATATTAATATTTTATAATATAAAGATTAATTTTTATATTTATAATTATATTTATTTAAAATTAAAACTAAATTTTATTTTAAATTATTATAAAACTATTTATATATATTAATATTATATTAATAATTACTATAATAATATATTTTTTTATTATATATTTTTTTATTTTAATATTTATTTTAAAAGTAAAATAAATATTTAATATTAAAATTTTATTTTTTATTATATTTATTAAAATTATATAAAAAATGCTTTTATAACTAGTTTAAATAATAATTTATTTAAAGGTTATAAGTTAATAATTTTTAATTATATTTTTAGCTATATTTTTAAATTTTATAGCTTTTAGCTTTAAAAATCATTTATTTTAACTTTTTAGCTTTTTAACTTTAAAAGTTATTTAATTTAACTTTTCTAGCCTTTAATATTAAAAATCATTTTATTTAACTTATTAATAATATTTTTAATTATGCTTTTAAAGATAATATTTTATAATAATAGCTAATATATATTATTTTAAAAACTATAATTATAATAAGTTAATTTTAAAAATTATTACTATAGCTAGTATAAGTTTTTTAAATAGCTATAATTATAATAAGTATAATAAAACACTTACTTATAAAACCTACTAGCTGCGCTATAAGTATATAAACTATATATAAGCTAAACTTATACTAACTAATAGCTAAAGCTTAGCTAGTTATATCTTTTTAAATCTTTCTAGCTAGTTTTATTACTTATTTAGCTAAGTAAATAAAAGTTACTTAATATACCTAGTTTTTAAAATTGCTAGCAATATTACCTTATAACTACCTTATTACTAAAACCTTTATAATAAGTTAATTTAAAAGTTATAATTTTAAAAAGTTGATTTTTTAAATATTATTAAATATATAATTGCTTATATAGTATAGCTATATATTAAACACTAAATTTTTAAAAGCCTTAGCTTTTTTTTATAGTTTTAACATTTTTTATATAAAATTCTTTATAGTCTTAATATTTGTTTTTAAACTAGAGCACATGCTTAATCTTATAATATTTTTTCCTATTATAGCCTGTTAAAGTTTTACAGCCAAAAACTTTAGTAGCAGCTTAGGTAATAATTCCCTCTTAAAATCAAGGGCATTACATTATAGCCTTTAGCTTTAGTGACGGGGACGCGTCTACCCCTGGGCCTTTGCAGTCTACTGTAACCTACTAGGCAGGTGTGATTGGAGGTAGAGGGCTAACCCACTTACGTGTATAAGACCAGGTAAAGTACCTACTTGGACTCATTCCTTATCATTGGTACCAATGATATGAAAGGCCGTTGCTGTATGCCTTGGCCAAGTACAAAAACCTCCTTATATGTAGCTCACATAAAACGTGAGCTGCCATGTATATTGGGTTCACCTCTAACTGGTAGGGGGCAGGTGTTCTAGACTTCAGGTCACAAGTCACAAGCAACCAGTGGAGCTGAACTTGAGCCCACACCGTCTTTCTTTGTTTCACCAATACTGCGGACTTAGTAACACTCAGTGCTCGCCCCAGTCAGGCCCCGGTCCATCTCGCCTTATGACACTCACGATCCATGACAAGGCCTTCGTTAAGTTCCCGGTAAACAGTGGTATCTTCAGTGCGTCACTCCCCACAGTCCTACTCAAAGTAAACTAACACAAAGTCATAGGATAAAACACACACGCCACGTCAATTGGCCTTGATGAAAGGCCTGTACACCAAAATTTTCGATACAAAAATTGGCGGCAACAGTGGGATATTAGTACTGGACACTGCCTCGTCGGAACAGCAAGGAATTTGTTAGGCTAGGCGTACTTGCCCTGGGTATGGGACTAGCCAGTTGGTCTAGTCCCCCAGAACTGAGTATGCCTGGAGGTAGCCCAAGAGAAGGGATGCTATAATCGGGAATCACTCCCCCATCCGTGGGCGCTGCGGATGGTGTCTCTACTCCCCTTTCTAACACCTCTTTGTAAAAGGCTCGAAGGGATTCTTTGTCGGTGCAAAACGCAACAAAGTCTTCCTTGAGCCCCTCAGGGACGGGAAAGGATGTGGCAGGCCCGCAACCCAGTTTGGGCCCGGAGGAACTGCGGGCAGGCGACGCGTCAGAAACCGACGCCCTGGACCCAGCGGGCGTAAATAGCACCGGTCTCGTCAATGGCGAGGGAACGGGCGCTGCCTCGATGGGCCGGTTATTCGAGTGGGTATTGGTGGAGATGTTGAGTCGGCCAAGTGTCGCTTCGGTGCGCGTCTGTGATTGTGACGTTTGGGTAGCGACAACTCTGTTTGTGTATAAGCGGTTGGCTGCTAGGAGGAAATCGCCGTCGTCTGTGATCTCCACCAGGTGGGCCCCAGAGCGGTGTATATATTGCGAGTACTTGAAATCCGGTCTACCCCAGGAGTAGCTGACATCTACATTGATCGGGAAATTATGAGCGGCTTCGTAGTCGAGCACATAGTCCAGTTTCTTCAGAATGGCCTTTTGGTAGAGATGTCTGCAAGCCTGTGGCTGGGGGCTGAACGAGCCAGAATCGAAATACGTAGCTGGCCGCTGATTCGGGGGTGGAATGGCAAGCTTGACCAAGTACGGCTTCCGGAACGCGTTCACTTCGTTGAGCCTGCACCCCTCTGCAATGGGCACCTCCACCAGACGAAGGCCGTGTAGGCCCGCTATGGCCCCCCAGTTCTTCAATGCATCCTCGATCAGTTTTGCCGTCACATTCATCCATTCCAGTCGTATGTGGAAACAGTTATCGGGGTTGTGCAGCCTGTCGTAGTGGAGGTTGATCCTTTCCGGCCTAAATGACTTCTTGCGAGGGTCTATGTCGTATTTTATCATCTTACTCAAGACTACTTTGGATCTTTTGCCCCCGCCACCGCCCCCGCCCGTGTTCTGATTGATGGATATGGTCGTTGGCGTCGTGTCGCCGGATGTCTGACCGGGCTCGCCGTCGACCGACACGGCCCTTGGAACAGCCAGTTGAAAGAGCCGAGGAGATTGCAAAGACGCGTTTTCCGGCGCCGGCGTCGATGGCATGGAGACGTCTCTCTTCCTATTGAACCAGCCGGGCGGGTGGAGCTTAGCGTAGTCGCTGGCAATCTGGTAGAAGTACTGGCCGTCCCTGAAGTTGTGCCGTTTTTCCACATGGACGAAAATGCCGCGCTCGCGGTCCTTCTTCGAATCCCGCGGCTCCCTGTCCTTATCCTTCGACTTGTCGTCGTCGTAGACCATCAAAGAGTTCCCCAGCTCAACTGCTTCTTCGCGGCTCTCTAGGTCTTCGAAGTTGTCGAGCAGCCACGTAGTCATATCCGATCCAATGAAGCAGTGGTAATGGAGCCGGAAATGCCACCGCCGCGTCTGCATCCGGATACCGCCAGCCTCGACGGGTTGTTGAATGGCCTCTGCAAGGGCCGCCACGTTGAAGTTGGACTTGGAGAAGCGCTCCTTGTTTGATACGAGACCCTTACGGACGACACCCTCGACGTTCTCAAATAGAGGCAGCGTCTCCATTTCGGCGGCAATAACTACCGAGGCATCTTCTGTCTGGTAAACAATATCGAGTGGATTGGGGTCCCTTTTCCCGGCACCCGCACTCTGGAACTGACGTTCTGACGAGGGAACATAGCGATGCCGTTGCCACAGCTGGGCGAGTTTCTTTATCCCCTCAAGCCGTACTTCTTCCACATCATCCTCGTGTTTTGTCTGAGGCACCGAAGAAGTTCTCGGGTACATCGGTATCAGCACAAAACGAGCGCGCCAAAACCGAAGGTTTTCCGTCATCTCATCTGTATGTCCTGCGAGATAAGAGTCGATATAATTCCAGTTCCTCTCGGGCTTCGGCGTCATTACGTCTATGTTGACGCTCTCGTACGTCTCATCAAAGACCGTGCGGATCGCCGGCCTATATGGCGGCAGTGTCTGCCCCAGTTGCGGGGGGAGCTCGGTCGGCTTGCGCACGAATATATTCACCTCCACTTCCGTGCCGTTCACGCACGATAGTTGGTGTATTGTATTACCGACACCCATAAAAATGCATGTCCCGTCGCCCACAGTCTTGTCTATGGAGAATATGTCGGCGATGCGGACCGCCTTCTGCTCAAAAGCCTTAGCCACGGATGGCCCGATGATCACTTGGAAGCCGTGCGCAAAACGCGCGCTGACGAGCTCCTGCAGAAGCTCTGCGCGAGAGGGCTGGTCATCTGTAATGTCATCTTCGATCTCTTGAGCCACATTGTACGGCTGTCGTTGGTATTCCTTGTTGAACTGAGTTGGTGAAGGGAAATGCTCCGTCGTCAAGGGAACGGCGGCTGGGCACGACAGCGACTTCCATTTCATTACTTTCATTTCAGACGGTACTGGAAACACGTGCTGCCAGCGGCTAAACAGGACCGAGTCGTCCACTTTGCTTGCATCAGGATTGGATGGGTTCAGAAGGACCAACCATGGGGCCATTGCGGTCGTGGGTGAAAGAGTGGAGGGCAATTCCGGCACTCCGCCCGCTCGCAGTTTGGAGGTGTAAAGCTTCTTGTGGTCTTCTTCCCTCAGTACGTTGGAATATTGTATCTCTGGTTCGGCACGGGCGCTCCTAGCCATCGGACTAGCTACGATCGGCCCCGACTTTAATGTACTCAGGGGATCCGTACTTGAGGAGGGATTCCTGATTTGGATCGGGCGGGCCGGTGCGTTGGACCCAAGGCCCTGCCTCTGATCTCCCAACGGATAGTCCGGGAGATCTAAGGAAGGAGACGGGGCGCCAGACGGCACTGGTTTCGCCAACCCCGTTCCAGAAAGAGGTCTAGCAGGCGTTGTAGGTGTCAAGCTAGATGACGATGGGGTCCTAGCAATGCCTGCCCCTGAGGGCTGGATCGCGTTTACGTGCTCCGTTTTCAGTTGGGCAGATGCTGCTTTCGGGGCCGCGATACCAAAGCCCCTCTGGCCAAGGCTAATGTGCCTCATCAACTTTGGTGTCTTAGCCGCAGTGGCCTTGGCTTGGGTGGCGGACGTAACTACGCCCTGGCGGGACACTGCGGGAGATTGGCTATGCTCGGGTTCCAGTCTCGCTGAGGCTACACTAGATGAAAGAATGCCTAGCGCAGCAGTTTTGCGCTTGTCACTAATGGACGTTCCAAAGAGGCCGGTGTCTTCGAGCAATTGTCGCTTGGTTGCCTCGTCGAGTTCCCGATTCCCATAGGGGCCTAACGGCCGGCGTTGTGACGGAAGCTTGGCTCGAGATTCATCAAAAGCCTGCAGTCGCTTCCAGAGTGAGGTCTCACCAGGCCTAGTGAGCTTTTCCGGCACGAACTTCTGGAATCCATAAACGGGCTCGAAGAGTGCATCGGGTGTCTTGCGGTTTCGAGATTGAGAAGATTCGCTATACGGCTTAGACACAGGTGCTGGAAACGAGGGGTCTAAGCTGAGATAGGGGGTTTCAATCTCATTAGTCTCAAGTACGCTCCTCATCTGGAGGTCGTACAGTCGGCACCGGATGGCGAACTCATCCCGTGAGTCGTGACTCAACGCATGGTTCATCGTAGAAAGCGTAGCGCCATGGAAAGCTAAAGCCTCTTCCGATTTCCCGGTCCAGTACGAGACGTGTAACCACTGCGGTAAGGCAAAGGCCCATTCCTCAGTCGACGACCTCGTCCCTATGACCTCACTTCGACTCGTGGAATCGGCGACCTTGACGGGGGAGAAGGACTCGCCAGTGGTGGAATAGCTACTGCCCAAAGGAGTGGCCTGCTTTGGCGTGCTGTCGCGGCTGCGCAAGGTGCAGGGTTGCGACGGATGGGTGGTGCCTAGAAAATGGGGGTTGCGGTACCTAAATAGCGGAACAGAGTGCAAGGGCAAATTGGGGATACATATAAGGTCAATCCCGATCCCGTTGCCTATGAGAGCCTCGGTGGTCCGCCGGAGGGATTCGTACTCCACCTCAAAGACACCTGGGCCCGGGCTTATCAACACGATAGATATGCCAGTTCGCAACAAGTCCCGATCAACATAGTCAGACGCATAGATTGAGGATGCAAGGTTGACTGCTTCGAGGAAGTTACCGTACATGGCTGAAGACGGTTCGGCCCTGATTTTGGAAATAGACGCGCCCTTGTTACTAGGGATTCCCGGACCAGCCATTGCGCTGGCCATGGCCTGACGGTGATGGATATTGATATCACGCCGGAAAACGTTAAACTCCTTCTTCAATTCGTCCAAGATTTTGGTCCATTCGCCACTTGATATCTCACTCACAACAACACGGTAGAAATCCTTGTATGGCCGCTTCTTGCCCGATGTCTGGAAACCAGTATAGTAGTGGTCGTGGAGTGTCGAGTTGGCCAGGTCTGTAGTCAGACCCGCATCATATTCAACGCGAGCAAAAAGAACGATGCTGATTAGATGTTTCACTTGTAGTGTTGCCCATTTCTTGAATAGCGCAGGCAGGAAGCCGTTGACGACCTTGTAGAACATAATCTCTCCAGACCCGTCCGAGTCGAACTCCCACATTTCGCGTGCCATCTGGATGAATAACATATACCTCGCCGACTCGCTTCGGAAGATCGGGCGAGTCTGGCGCCCGAAAAAAGCCGATTGAACCTTGTGGCCATCTACAAAAACGGTGGTGATTGTAGCCTTAATTGTACCCAGAAAATAAATGACCTGGCCTTTATACACCGTCCTGTCAGCTAGGTCCGCGACGGCAAGCCTCCACATATCGGATCGTGACATGTACATGTCTTTGAAGGAAAGTTCCACATGCGATGCTTCTACGGCGGGCGCTGACCTGTCGACGGGCGCCAGCACCACTTGCGTTCCCTTCCTCAAGTTGAAAGCGTCTCCGACGTGTTTGGCAACGTACACCTCTACAGTTGGCATACGGGCCTTCAAGTCTTTAGGCATATCTTTCGCGACAAAGACGTACCGCCGGTTTATGTCGCTTGAGGCTTTAGCATCCAGAGGAGCAGGGGAGGCGCGCTGGTAAGATGCCGACCTTGAAGAGCTATACAGAGAAGACTGAAATCGATCGCCGCGGTCCCCATCCAATTTCGTCGGCGTTACGGACATTAGAGCGCCAGGCTGCACGGGCCCCCCACCGAGAAGATCGAAGTTTAAGAGGACCTCATCACGAACCAGCGACTCGTTGATCGTCACCGTACAGACACGTTCAGCGGATCGCTTTGAAAATGATGGTTCACGAATTGTCGAGTTACTGGTAACAGACGCGGTATCGGGAGACTTGGACGGCTCTATAGAGAGCTTGTCGGTGCTCGATTTGCTAAACTGTCGCAAATGAGCTGTCCAGTGCGAAGGACGCCGGGGCGCCGAAGGCGAGAGAGCTGCATTTCGAGACATTTAAGCCCTAGTTAGCCAACATCGGCAAGACCAAACTTGAGCATGGTTAAGTTATTGAATTGATGTTGAAGCACAAATACTGTCAGAGAAGGCTTAAGGTCGAGGTTAAAAAGTGCCTATGTAAGTACATAATGTAAGTTGCAAATAGCAAAGTGTTAAAGTTAGAACTTGGCAAGTGGCAGGAAAACGTATGATTAATTGTCACGGATAAGTGGGTCTGCGAGCACCTGGCACCTTACTTAGCAGATCCTATAGCTAACTAACAGCTATAGCTATGTTCTTAACAAGTATAAAAAGGGATCTTTTATCTTATACTATATATTAGTTTTCTAGATTTATAAGGTTATATAACAATATACTAAATTAACTATATTATATAGACTTTAATTGCTTTTATATATAAGTACTAATTTGTTTTTTAAATTTAATTAACTTTTACTTTTATAAAAGTTATAAGCCTAGTTTGCTTTAAAATTAATACTTTATTTTAATTAGTTTAATTAGTTAAACTATAGTTTTTTAAATTTTTAATTTATTAAATTTTTTATTATTTATTACATTAAATTATTAAATAATTATTTTTATTTTAACATTATTAATTATAACTATTATTATAAAAACTATTTTTAAAAATGCTTACTTTATTTTATTAATAAAGTAGTTTTAATAGTTTAAAACTTTAAAGCACTACGCTAAAAAAAGTAAGTATAAAAGTATATAAACTTTAACGTAATTAATTTTAACTTTTATATTAATTATAATAAAATTAAGAAAATAACCAGTATAAAGACTAATATATACTTTATATTAACAATAGAATTTAAAAGTAAAAAACTAGAAATTAAAATATATAAAGCAGTATTGTTTATATTTATTTAAATTTTTTTTATTTTAAGTTTTTATTATAGCCTTTGCTTAAAGTTTAATTATAATTACTACCTTTTATTATAAGCTTTTAATAAAAAGGTAGTAAGTATAATCTTATATTTATAAAATTAATAAAATTAATAAAATTAATAAAATTAATTAATTTAAAAACTAAAAACTATTTTTTTATTATAATTTTTTTTTTATAAAAAGAATTTGCTTTAAATTTTAAAAAATTTGCTGTTTTCTAGTTAACTATGCTTAGGATTAAACTAGTAACGTAGCAAAAACTAACACTTTTAAGCAGTAAAAGGTTACTTTTAGCATATGCTATTAAATAATTAGTAAAGGCTTTTAATTTTTATGTTTTTTCTAATTACGCTAATAATTAGCTTTTAAAATTTAAATTTTATAAATTAGTTTATATAGTAGCTTTTATTTATAAGTTTAAAAACTAGAAACTATTTTATTAAAATTTAAATATTTATATTTTATAAATATTTGCTTTTTTATACTTTTTTTATTAGTTATTTTTAATATTAAACTAGATTTAATTTTTAATATTATAAGTAGTTATTATTTTTATAAGGTTTTAAGTAAATATTTTCTTTTATAGCTTATAGCTATTTTATTAAATAAGTTAGTAGTTTAGCTTTTATTAAATATGCTTTATAAAATTAATATAACTTTTTAAATATATTTTAAAAGTTAAATATTAAATACTATATATTATTTAAATCTTATTTTTTTTATAATATTTAATAGTATAACTTACTATATTAAACTTGCAATAATAATATTTTTTTAATTTTTTATTTTTTATTTTTTAATAGTTTATTTATAATTTTACTACTTAAGCAAAGTAGTTTTTATTTAAAAAGTAAAATATTTAAATATTTATAAAAATAATTAATATAAAACTATTTTTTTTTTTTTAAAACATAAAAAGCTTAAATTTAAATATATATTTATATTGTTTTTTAATTATTTAATAATAATAGTAAGTTATAAAATAGTTTAATTTATTATTAAAGCAGTTTATTTATATTTTTGTTTTTTTAATAATATATATAAGATTTTTAATTATAAAGTTAAAGTTATAATAATATTTATTAGCTTGCTATATTATTTAGTTTTAAGCTTTTTAAATAGCTATTTAAGCTACTTTAATATATTGCTATATTTTAGTTATAAAGTTTTAAGCTTACTAGCAAAATAATTGTTTTATTAAAATTAAGCAAGCAAAGTTTTTAGTTTTAAACTTTTAATTAAAACTTATTTTTATTAGTTTGCTTATAATAATTGTTTTAAAAAATAATTTATTAAATAACTTATATAATAAAAATATTTAAACTATATTTATAGCTAATAGTTTTACTGCTTAATTATTTTAAAAATAGCTAATATAAAGTTAAAAGCGCTGCTTAAAGTATTAGTTTATTATTTTAGCTTATTTTACTATTTGCTTATATTTAATAATAGTAAAGTTTAGCTTAACTTTATAAATTTTTAATAATTTATTTATAAAGTTAAATATAAATTATAGTTTTTTATTACTAATAAAGCTTTTTAGCTATTTAAAAATATAGTATAGCTTTTTATAATATATTTAAGCTATGTTTTAAGCTATTATAATATTTTTATAAAAAGTTATTTATAATTTTTTAAATAAACTATTTATAATTATAAAAGTATTATTATATTTTTTTATTATAAAAAAAACTTTTAAAGTTTATAACTAAATATTGCTATAAGTATTTAAATATTAGTGATAGTGTTAATTTTTTTAATAACTTATTATATAGTACTTTTATAGCTTTATATAAGTAGTTAGCTATATAGCAATTTACGTTTTTATATAAACTTATTTACTAATATTATTATACTATTAACTTTTTAGTTTTGCTACGTTTTAAATATATAGTAGTAATTTAAGTATATACTTTTTAAATTAACTTAATATAAAAGTAATTAATATTTAAAACTATTAGTTAGCTTTTATAAAGTAATAAGTTTTTATTATTATTTAGTTTAAAAATTTTATAAATTTAGCTTTATTTTTTAAATTTTTTAAACTAAAGTATATTTTATTAGCTTATATAATAAAGTTTACTAAAATAACTTTAAATACTTTTAATAAAGTTTAATTATTTATTATATAAATAATAAGTTTAAAAATCTAGTTTTTAAAAACTTAACTTTTAGTAATAAGTTAAAATAAAGCTATAATATATAGTTTTTTTTTAAGTTTTTAAGTTTTTTTATAGTTTAAATAAAATGTTTACTAATATATTTTTTAATTTTAGTTAATAAGTTATTATAAAGTTATATTAAAAAATTAGTTTTGCTTATTTTGCTTATTAAAAATTTAGTACCTTTTTTATAATAAAATATTTTAATGCAAAATAATTTATTAGTACTATAAATAGCTTATAATCTTGCAAATTAATTAACTTAGCTTTTTAATATAATAAAGCTTTTATAATAGCTAGTATTTTTTTGTTATATATTTTATAATTAAGCTTTATATTATATAATGTTTTAAAATAAAAAGTAACTAGTTTTTAGTTATTAAAATAATTGTTTTTTTATAAAAAGACGCTTATAGCTACTTTGTTTAATATATTTGTTTTTACTAATATTTTAGCGTTAAAAAAAAGTAATAAAAAATTAAAGCTTTTATTAATACTACTTAAAAGGTATTAAATACTTTTTAATATTTATTTATTTATTTTATAGTTAACGCTATATATATTAAGTTATTTAAAGGTTTTGCTATTTTTTATATTTTTAAATAAATTAATAGTAAAAGTTATAAAACTTTAAAAATAATTTAATTTTTTTTAAGTTAGCTTTTTTTTTATTTATAAGTAAGGTTTAGTATTTTATAACCTTAACTTTTTTTTAGTTAATTTTAATTTTTTTTATACTTATAATAAATTTTAAAAATTTAGTTTTTATTATATAAAATTTGCACTTTTTAATATTAGCTTGCAACTTTACTTTTTATAACTAATTAAGTATTTATAATATATAGTGTTAATATTTTAACTTATTATTTAAATATATTAGTATATTGTTAATATATATAATATAAAAAACGTTTAAATAACTTTAAAAAGTATTATTAATAAATTTTTAAAAGGTTGTTAGGCTATTAATAAGTTTAAATAAAAAAACTTTAAACTTATAAGCACTATACTAAGTATAAAAAGCTATTAGGTTTTTATTTTCTTTAGCTATTTTAATTTAATAAAAAGGTTATTAAATATTTATTTTAGTAAATATTTTAGCTTAAGCTAATTAGGTTAGCATTTTATTAATTAAAAAAAAAGTATTAGTTTTTTTAAGTAAGTATATTTAACTTATAATAATATATATATAGCTAAAGCAAGCTATTACCTTTTTAGGCAAAAAAGATAAAAGCTGCTTATAATATAGTTATTAGTTTAATAAACTTTTTTTATAAATTGTTTTAAATATAATTTTAATAAGTTTTAGCTTTTTTTAAAGTTATTTTATATAAAAAACTATATTTTAAAAATTCTAGTTTTTTATTTATAATAATATAATAATCTACTTTTACTTATTTAAGTAGCATTTTATTTAAACTAGCTTTACTAAATATATTTAAGTGTTTATAGTGTTATTTTAGTATAATTTATTTTACTAAATCTTATAAATCTTATTAGTTAGCAAAAAGCATTTTTTTTTATAGTATTTAATAACTTGCTTTATTTTATATAAAAAAAGTATGTAGTATTTTATGTTTTTTTATTTAGTAAATATTATAAAAGCTTTAGCTATAAAAGTAAATATTTAAAAAGCATAATGTTTATATTATTTATAATTATTTTTTTTAACTTATATAGTTTTTAACTATTAGTTTTTTTTTGTTATTTTTTAGCAGCTTTAGTTAGTTTAGTAACTAAATAAGTTAATTATAATTTTTTTTATTTAAAATGCAGTTTATTTAGTTATATCTTTATATTATATAATTTATACCTAAATTATTTTTTTAAACCTTAAAAGGTTTTAATATTATAATAAAATAAGTAGGTTTAAATTAAAGTTTAAAAAATTATAGTTTAAATTTTTTTACTTATAAGGATTTTTGCAATTTTTAAATTTATTATTAAATTAAAAAAAATAAATTTGTTTTTTATTTTTTTAGTTATTTTTTTATTATATTATTTTTTATTTTTTGCTTTTATTAACTAGTTTTAATAATAAATATTAGCAGCAGCCTTAAAATATAAAATTAGGTTTTTTATAAAGTTTATAGCTATTTTAAAAAGTTAGTATACTAGCTTTTAGTTATTTAAAAATAATAAACGTTTTTAATATAAGTTTATAAAAATATTATAGTATTAAAAAAACTTTTTTTTTAAAATTATATTATACTTTATATTAATAATAAAAAAAAGTATATTATATAATATATAACCTTATACTTTTAAATAAGCTTGCAATGCTTAATTTATATTTTATACGCTTTTTTTGTTATATTTTACTATTAGTGCAAGTTTAAAACTTATAATTTTTTTAGCTTAAAAATGTTTTAATATTTTAGTAGCAAAGCTTATATTTAATATAAAATATAAATTTACTTTTATGTTTATAAAAGCTTTAGTACTTAAAGTATATTTATTGTTTATTATAGTATAGTTAACTATTAAAAGATTGCTTTTAAAAAGGTTTTTTAAAAAGTTAAATAAAATATTTTAATATGTTTTTATTTTTAAAGCTAATATAATACTATGCTTAAAATAAAAGTTTAATTTTTTTAAGCTAGTTTTTTTTTGTTTATTTAATAAATTTATAGCTTTTATAGCTTTAGCAATAATAAAACTAACTTAAGCAGTACTTAATTATTTAAATTTTGCTTTTTTAGCATAGTTACTGCTTTAGTGCTCTTATTTATAGTAAATAAAATACTATTTTTTAATAATTAATAATTTAGCTTACTTAAAATCTAGTTTAATATAAATAGCACTATTTCTTTTAGTTTTTAAACTTAAAATCTTATAATAATTAATGTTTATTTTTTATTTTATAGTCTTTTTTTTTTTTATATATAGCTTTAGGTTTTATAGTAAATTTTTTAAGTTAAGCTATTGCTTTTTTTTTAAACTTAAGTTAAATATTTTTAAAATTAGCTTTTTATTTGCTTAAAAAGTTTTTATATTGCTAATAATTAAAAATTTAAGCATATTTATAATATTATATAAAGGTAATAGTTAAGTTTACTTTTTTTAACAAGCAAAATATATTAAATTAGTTTAATAATTTATTATATATATTATGCTTAAATTTTAATAAAAGTACTTTAGCTTAACTAGCTTATTTAGTAAATTTAATTTTAAAATTACTAAATTTATTTTTATTAGCTATTTTAAAATCTTAGTACTTAATTTATATTGTTTTATACTTATTTAGATTATAGTACTATTAATAAAAGTGTTTTAATACCTTTTTTAAAGTTTTTAAAGTTAGTTTGCGTTTTTTTTTAATAAAATAAAAAATACTAATTTTTTAGCAGCTGTTCTTTTTATTTAACTTATAATATAAATACTTTTATTATTATTATTAATAAAATAATTATAGTTTCGTTTTAATTTTCTTTTTAATAGCATATACTAATATTTAAATTAAACTTTAAGCTTTTTATTTATTTTATTGCTAATAAAAATAAAAAGTAAGTTTATTTTTGCTATTTGTTTGTTTTTTATTTTAAATTTATATAATTTATTAAATTTTAAAGTAAACTAATAAAATTAGTTTATTAAAGCAACAGCAGCTATAATTATAATTTAATTTTTTAAAGCTATATTAGTTTTTTTTAACTTTTATGCTTTTTTTTGCTAAGCTATACTAGTAATATGTTTTTTTTTAAAATTTTAGTTTTAAAAAGCTTAACTAAGCTTAATAGCTTAAGCTTATATTATTACTATGTTTTTATTTAATAACCTTACTATATTATATAGTTTTTTATTAATAAATAGCGCTATTTATAATATTAACAACTTATATTTAAATTTTTAAAATATAATTTTTTAATTTTTAGTTACTATTTTAATAAACTTTTTTTTATTTATTAAGCTATAAAAGTTAAAATATGCTTAAATACTATTTAAAGTTATAGCTTTAAATAGTATTGCAAAAGTTTATTTTTTTTTAACAAAGTAAGTAGTATTAGCTTTTATTTACATTTATAGTTTTTAGTTTATTTATTTCTTAGTAATTAAAAACCGGGCTTAAATAAATGCTTTATTACTTACAACTTTTATAAAGTAATTAAAAAAAGTTAAAGCTGCTTTAATTTTTTAAAAATTATTTTTTTTATTTAGTTTATATTTTTTAGTATAAAAAGTTGTTAGTTTATAAGCAAAATAAACAAAGTTTTTAAATATTTACTATATTAGTTTTTTATATTTTTTTAAGTTTTAAAGCTTTATACTTTAAAAATTGTTTAAGTTAAACTAAACTTAACGTTTAGCTTTAAAAGTATATAAGCTTTTAAAAGTAATAACTAAAAAATATACTTTATTTAGCATAGTATTATAAAAAGTTATTAAAAACTAAATATTTATTATATTTAGTTTAGTAGATTTTAATATATTAAGTAGTAAAATAATTATAGTTTTTTTAAATAGTTAATATAATAACTTTTAAATTATAATAAAATTAAAAAAATAACTAGTATAAAAACTAATATATACTTTATGTTAATAATAAAATTTAAAAGTAAAGAATTAAAAACTAAAATATATAAAACAGTATTATTTATACTTATTTATATTTTCTTTATCTTAGGTTTTTACTATAGCCCTTGCTTAAAGTTTAATTATAGTTACTACCTTTTGCTATAAGCCCTTAACAAAAAGGTAGTAAGTACGATCCTATATCTATAGGATTAATAGAATTAATTAGATTAATTAATTTAGGGACTAGGGACCACCTTTCTATTACATTAATAGCTAAATTACTATGCTTACTAAAAAAAAAGCTTATAAACAAGACTTTTATAAGTTAAAAGATTTTTAAGCTAATAAAAGTATAAATTTAAAATTAATACTATAAAACTATTAAAGTTATATTTGCTTTAAATAGTTTTTAAAAAGTAACTAACGCTAGCTATAAGTTTATTTAAAATTAAATTAATACTTTTATTAAGCTATTAATTATTTTAGCAATTAAAGCATAGCTAAAAGCTAAGCTTAAAAATTAGTTAAAAAATGCTTAAAAGCTTATTTAAAAAATTAAGCAACTTTTTATATTATTAAACATTATTATTAATATTACTATGTTAATAAAATACTGCTATTTACTTAAATAAGCTACTTAATAAAAGGTAAAAATAAATAAATAATATAAAAAATAGCATATAAGCTATAATAAAGCTAAAATAGCTAGTTTTTTAAAAGTATAAAAAAAGCTTATAACTAAAAGTTAGCTTAAAGCTATTAAAGTATAAATTGCTTTTAAATAAGCTAGGCAACAGCTTTATTAGCATACTATAAATAAGCAACTAAAATATTTACTTATTATGCTTATAAAATACTTTAACGTTTTTAATACTTTTATTAATAAAAAAGTAATTAAAAGGAAAAAAAACTAGTATAGCGCTTTTATTACTACTAAAAACAATTTTGCGTTTAAATTAAATAATAAAGCTAAAAGAAATTTAAAAGCTTTAAGCATTAGTATTTTTACTTACTAAACTTTAAAAAAAGCATTAGTAAGCGCTATATAAATATAGTTAGCTAAAGCTATTAGTTATTAAATTAATTACTTATAATAAAGTTAAGCTTAAAAAAAGTATAGCTAAAAAAATTAAATAATACTATAAGCTTATATGCTAAAAAAACTTATACTAAAAAATTAATTTTAAAAGTTTTAAAGTTAAAAAAGTAAACTTAAAATTTAAAAAATTAAAAAGCTAAAATAATAAATCTAATAAGTAGCTTAATATAAACTTAGTATATATTATTATTAATTACTTTCTTATTACCTTATAAAAATTTAAAACTTATACTACTTTTAATAATAATTTTTTTTAATAGTACTATTTTTAATAACTATAAAGCTGTTTATATTATTAACTAAATTAAGCTTTTAAAGATTAACTTTATTACTTTTATTAAAAATAGTAATATTATTATAGCAAGCTTAGAAACTTTTTTTATTTAGTATAAAGGTTATAAAATTATAAAAAGTCTATTAAATAGTATAAGCAAAAAAAATACTAATATATTAATTTTAAAAAATATAGCTTTAGTTAAAAGATTTTTTATAAATATTATATTAAAAGCAAGGTTGCTTAAAAAAAGCGTTTAGTATTATAAATTAGATTATATTTTACGTTTTAAAAATCTTATATTAAGCGTTATTATTTAAAAATTAAAAAATAGTATAAAATAACCTTTTCTAAATATAAGCTTATTTATTATTACTTTTTAAGTTTTTTAATAACTAAACTAGTTTTTATTAATTTTAAAATTTATTTTAATATAGTAAAACTAATTACTATTGTTTTATATAAGCAACCTTAATACTTTTTAGCTAAGTTACTTAAAGTATATAAAGCTTTAAAAAACTTATAGTATAAAAAATTAAAATATTTTAGGCTTAAACTTTTATAAGCATTAGTTTACTAGGCTAAAAGTATAAAAATTAATAAAATTAAGCATATAAAGTATAAAGCGTATACTTAAATATATGCTATATAAGTAATCTTTTAAAAGCTTTTAAAAAAGCGCATAGTGCGCCTTTACTAGCAGATTTTTTAAAATCTTTTTAATTACTTTATAAAATATAATAGTTTTTAATATAAGTTATTAGTAAAAAATAAGTATAGTAATTACTTATACTTTAAAGCTTTAATTTTAAAAAACTAGCTGCTTATAATTAATACTATTTAATTAATAAATTAATAAATTAATAAATTAAATAGTAATTTAAATTATTAATTTGCTATATATATAATAATAATAAAAAAGCAATAATTTATAATTTATAAACTATAGTATATAAGCGCTAAGCTAGTAAAAAAAAGATTATTTTAAAAGGTTTTTTTATATACGTTAAAAAGCTTATTAAAAGCAAGTTGTTTTAACGGATTATAGCTAAAAGCAGCTTATATAGCTATTTAGCTATATAACTAAAGCTTTTTAAAAGCTAATAACTTATATTTACTTATAAAAGTGCTTTATTTATAATTTTAGCAGTACTATTAATAGTACTTACTAGCTTAAATAGTTAATAAGTTAGTAAATTTTAAGCTAAGCTAAAGCTTAGTTAAAGTTTATAAATATAAAGCATACTTTATAAAGCATAATAAACTTATTACTTATAAAAAGCAAAACTATAAAATAAAAGCAAAAGCTTATATAAATTATTTAATAAAATATAAAGTAATAAATTTATATAAAATCTAAATTTTAATAATTAATAAAATTATTATTATATAAAATATTTAATTTAATAAAAAGCTTTTTTATAATATATAAGCAAAGCTATAGCTTAATAAAAGTATATAAAAAATAGTTAAGTAGCTTATTATATTAAATAAACAAATTTTTAATTTAGTAAACTTATAAAGCGTTAAGGTTACTATATAAAGCAAAAATAGTACTAGCGCTTTAAAATTTGGAAAAATAAAAAGTATATAACTACTAGCTAACTTATTAATTAAAAGCTAATTAAAAAAGTATAAATTAAAAGTAAACGCTTTTAAAAAGCATATAAAAGCTAGCAATATTATTTTTTATTAATTAAATATAAAAACTTATAACTTTTTAATTATTTTTAAAGTTAAAAAAATAACTAAGTAAAGTAAAAGATTTATTAAAAGTTATAAAGCTTATATTTATACTTAGTAATATATAAAAAAAGCTAAAAACAAGTAGTATAACTACTTAAAAAAAAGTATTTAAAGTTAAAACTAAAAAGTATACTTATTAAAAATAGCTACTTTAAAATTTTTAAAATTAAAAAACTTTACTTAAAATATTATTATAGTTATTAAATAAGTAAATTTAGCAAAATTAATAGCTTTAAAAAACTTAAAAAAATTAATTATTAACTTAAAAAAATTAATTACTTAGTTAAAAAAAAATTTAACTATAAAAAGCTATTAAGTAATAAAAAGTTTATAGCTTGCTTATAAATAAAATTAGCTAAGAATTTAAAGCTTGCTTACTAATTAACTTAATTATAAAGTATTTGCTTTTATTTAAAAAATATATTAAAAATAAAAAATATATACTTTAAATAATTATAACTAGTTTAACTTTTTAAAAATTTACTTTATAAAGCTAAAAAAAATAATTTAAAAAAGTAATAAAAAGCATTATATTTTATATATAGTAATTATAGCTACTATAAATTAACGTTAAGCTAACTACTTAAAAGCTGCTTTTAAACACTTTAAAATTAATAAAAAAAACTTAACTAAGCTACTATTAAAGTTTTAGTATAAGCTTTTTAAACATTTATTAAAAAATTAATTTTAAGCAAATATAGTAAAAAAAATTAAAAACTTATAAAAACTAAGTACTATAAAAAAATTATAAAAGTTATTATAAAGTATAAGCTATTACTTTTAAAATAAATATTTAATTATAAATTTAATAGTTAAAAGTATTTAAATATATATAAAGCATATTTTATAGTTAAAAGTAATTTTTAATAAGCTAATATGCTTTAATTTACTTATATAATAACGCTTATAGCTTAAACGCTATGCTTTATAATAGTTTTAATAGCTTACTATAACTTAAAAGTTAAATAATTTAATATAATAAGCGCTTTTTTTAATATAAGCAAAAAAAATTAAAAGCTTATAGCTTATAAGTTATTTAATAGGTTTAAAAATAAAAATATAGTAATATTGTTTAAAAAAGTATTATATAAGCTAAAAGATTTGCTATTACTTTAGTATTAAAGATTTGTATATACTTTTTACTTATATAATATAAATGCTTTAATTAAAAAACTTTGTTTTTTTTATACTTAAAATTAAGCTATTTTTATTATTTTTTATATAAACAACTTCTTAGTGCTATATTGTTTAAAGTAAAAAGCTAAAGTATAAAAGATTATTAACTAAATTAAAAAAATATATAAGCTTAAAAAGCAAAAAAATATAAGCTAGTTTTTAAGTATAAAGATTACTAAAAATTATAAAAATTAAAAACTATTTTTAAGCTATAATTAATATATTAAAAAGATTATAAAAAAGTATTACTTAGTAAATAATAGTTAAATTTTAGCTACTTTATTACTATTTTAAAAGCTTAAAAAGTACATAAAAAAAGTAACTAAAGCGTAAATAATTTTTTTTAAAAGCTTATAAATTTAATTTTATATACTATAATAATAATTTAACTAAATATAGCATTTATAGCTTTATAGCTATTAAAATTTTTAACTAATTTAAGTGCAAAGCATACTAAAGTAATAAAATAAATAACTTAATACTTATACTATATTTAAAACTTAAAAACTATATATATTATTTATAATTAAAGCATATAAGCTTTATTAATTGCTAAAAATATATTTTTTATAAATAATCTTAATACTAAAAAATCTTTTTATAAGTATATTATATTTTTATTTAAAAATATAATTAGTTAAAAAGCTATATAATAAAGCATAGTTACTATTTTTATTACTAAAGTAAAAATTTATATATTAGTACTTATAGCTAAAAAAATTATAGCATTAAAAAAGTTATTGAATAATATTTAGCTAAACTTAGGTTAAGCGCTTATAATTAACTTAAATAATTAATAAACAATTTACTTAGTAGTAAAAAAGCATAACTATATAAAAACTTATTTATACTATATAAATATTTAAAATATATAAATTAAATAAAAATATAAAAAAAGCTTATTTTAAATAATATACTTTTTTATAAATTAAATACTTGCTAATAAACTTATAAAAACTTTTTTTATATTAAATTTAAATACTTTAAAGCTTTAATTAACTTATAATATATAAATTTTATAATTAAAAAAAAGCAAAAAAAGTACTAAAAATAAAATTAATTAATATAAGCTTAAAAGCTTGCTTAAATAAAAAGTTAAATAATTTTAAAAATTATAAAGCAATTTTTTTTATTTTATTTATTTAAATAAAACAAAAAAAATAGCGTACTATAGCGTACGCAACTTTAATATTAACTAAAAGCTTATTAATACTAATAAAAGTAAAAGCAAAAGTAAAAGTATTAAAAAAAAGCGTACTAAAAAGTAAATAGTTAAAGTTAAACTGCTTTTTTAAAATGCTTAAAGCAATATAAATTGCTATTTATATATATTTCTTTAGCTTATAATTAACTATATTAGTATAAAAATTATTAAATATAAATATTAATATTTATATATAGCTTACTATATTTATAACTAATAAATTTTTTTTTTTAAAAAAATATTAAAAAGCAAAAAAAGAATATAAAAAAAGCTATATAAGCAATTAATATATATTATATATAATTTAAAAAAATTATATAACTTAATAAAAATTACTTATATAAAGTAATAAAAGTACTTAAAAGTATAAAAATAATAAGAAATATTAGTAATTATATTATAATAATTACTATTTTAGCTTACTATAGCAAACTAGTAATAATTTAAATATAAAAAAGCATAACAGCTAGCTTTTTTAAAGCGCTTTTTAGTTTTAAAAAAGCTTTTATAAGCTTTTTTTTTATTTTTAGCTTTACTTTTACTTTTATTTTTATGCTTAAAGGCAACTAAAAAGCTTAAACTAGCTTTAAAAAAGCAAAGCTGCTACTAAGTAGTTACTTAGCTTTTTTTTTTTTTTTTTACTTTTTTTTTAACTTTTTTTTTTAACTTTTTTTTTACTAACTAAGCTTAAAAGCTTAAATAATAAGTAAGCAAAAAGTATAAAGAAACTTAGCAAAAAAGTAAACAATAAACTAAAGGTTGCGCTTTTTTAAAGCGCTAAAGCAGCTATTTTAATAGCAAAGAAAAATTAACTACTAAAAATAAGCTACTACTTATTAATATAAATACTTACTATATTATAAAAAATTATATTACTACTTATAAAAGCGTAAAGGTTTTAGCTGCTAGCTTTTTAAAAGTATTAGCTATTTTGTTTTATTTTAAAAAATACTAAAAAAGTTAACAAAGCACTTAAAACACTACTAATAAATTAATTATAAAAAGTAATAAGTACTTATAACAACTAGCAAAAAGTTTTTTTTAAAATAATAATATATTTAATTAACTATTACTATATTAAAATGCTTTAAAAGTATATAAAGCTATTAATTTATAAAATTTACTTATAAAAAGGTATAAGCGCATTATTAAAAAAAAAGCAAAAAAAGCAAAAAAATTATAAAAAAGGTTAGGTAATAAAGTATATTTTAAAAAGCTTTTACTTTTTTTTACTTAATAGCCTTTATAGCACTACTATTTATAACTACTTATATAATAACGTAAAAAGATATTAACTTAAACTTTATAATTAATTAAAAATAGTTTATAATGCAAAAATAAAAGCATTTCTAATTTTTTATTTTGCTAACTACTTACTTAAAAAATACTAACTTTATATATAAACATTTTATTTATACTTATATATTTAAACAGCCTTATTATCTACTAAGTAATTAAGCTAAAAAGTATATTATAAATAAGTAAGTTTATAAGCACTTAGTACTTTACTTAGCAAATCTTATAGCTAACTAATAACTATAGCTATGTTTTTAATAAATATAAAAAAAGATCTTTTATCTTATACTATATATTAGTTTTTTAAATTTATAAGGTTATATAACAATATACTAAATTAACTATATTATATAAACTTTAATCGCTTTTATATACAAGCACTAATTTGTCTTCCTAATTTAATTAACTCTTACCTCTGCAAAATTAATTATATTATATATAAAAAGCAATTTATTAAAGATAATAAGTTATTAAACTAAATAAAATTAATATAAGGTCTATATAGTAAAGAAAATACAGTTATAATAAAAACACTTTTAAAAGAAAATAAGCTTTTACTAAGAGGTTTTATTTATTTATTTAGTACTAAAAAAAACTATAAATAAAGATTCTTTTATATATATAATAAAATTAATTATATATTTTCTTATTATTAACTAAGTATTAATAATTAAAAGTTTTATATATTAAGTATTATTATTAAAGTATAATAAATATAATAATTTAGCTATTATAGTAATAATTATAAAAGTTATATTAACTTGTTTAAAAATATTAATATTTAAAATAAAAGATTTAAATTTAAAACTAAACTTTTAAGCTATAAAAATAAACTAACTTTAAAAATTAAAGTTTATAGCTATTTTTTTATAAATAAAGCAGTTTATATTTATATAGTGTTAACTTTATTAAAAGTAAAACTAAAGTAAACAAATAATAATTAATCTACTTTTATATAACTTTTAAAATAATGCTTTATAAGTTTTTATATTTAGCTATAATTAATATTAGCTACTTTTTTATATAAAAAGTATTAAAATGTTAATTTATTAATAGCAACTTATATTATACCTTAAAAGTTAAGTATAAATGCTTTATATGTTTTATTTTAAGCAATTAAAGCAAGTTTTATCTTTAAAACCTTAAAATATACTTATATAATAATAATATATAAAAAGTATTTTTATTAAGTTTTATTTTAAATTTATTTTATATAAACTAAAGCTTATTAAAAAGTACTTTAAATAATTTAAAGTTTAACGTTTTTAGGTTTTTTATTTAACTTATATAAAGCTTATTATAATTTAATTAGTTTAATATATTAATATAGGATTATTTTATATAATTTTAAAATATTATTAAAAAATAGCATAGTATTATATTTTATAAATATAAACTTTTTAATATATTGTATTAAAATTATATACTTTATTATAAAGATATTATATAGTTATTCTATATAATTTTAATATTTTTACTATATATTATAAAGTATTATAAATAGTTTAAGCTTTATATATTTATTATATAACATATTTTAAAAAAACCTATTTAATAAATAAGGTTTTATAACTAGTAATTAAGTAGTTATAAATTAAATAAAAAGTAGTACATTAAAATTAATTAGTTATACTTAGCTAATTAACTTAACCTTGCTATATTTTTATTATTTTTATTATAATTTATCTATAAAATTTACTATATTAATTTATAGTTTTTAAACACTTAACTATACTTTATATACTATAGTTAACTTATAGTTTTAAATTTATTGCTATTATAAAATAAAGCAGTTTTATATAAAAATTAAAAGTTAAAGCTTATTTTTTATATTTCTTTTAATTTATTTATTTATTTAAAAATGCTATAAGCTATAATTTTCTTTTTATATTTTCTTTATATAAAGCCTTTTAAGTTAATTATAATTAAAGCAGCTAAAAAACTATATTAATATATAAAGTATAAATTAGCTATTAAAAACCTAATAAATACTTTGTTTATTAAAGTAAATTAGCTTACTTATTATAACTTTAATATTTAAAGCTGCGTTTTTAATAATAGTGTTATTATTAGTTTTTTATAGCTTATTTAATTTATATACTTATATTTATATAAATAATAATTAATTAAAATATATATATTATAATATATTAATATTAATAATAGTTTTTATATAATTTAAATAATAGCTAACTAAATATTTTTAATACTAGCTTTTAAAATTAAATAACCTTTAAAGTTATTATATATAGCTTAGCTTTTAAATTATCTAGTTATAATTTTATTTATTTAATATTTTAATATGTTATATTTAATTTATACATTTTTAAATAAGAACTTGTAAACAATCAGTTATCTTTAAAACTCAGTATAACTAACTATTCTTTTAGCAGTATATCAATATAGTAATCATCTTGCAGCTCTTTGCTTAGCTGGTCTTTAATTATGTTATGCGTCAATTGCATAAGCCTATCAGCCAGCGCATCATCCTGTGCCATTTTGTCACCAGTCTCTGGGACAGCTGGTGGACAGATATACTGACCCGAAACTTTTATCACGGTTGCTGCGAAAATGGCCGGCGTAGCACCTTCAAACTGATCCTTCTTGAATGGCTCCATGCCCAGCGCCATAGCATAACCACCGAGGGGAAAGGGTTCAAATATGTCTTGCTTGCTTTGTTTCGTACTAACAAAGCCAGGATGAGTTGAATTCATCAGAATGTTAGGATGACCCGCCCTGGTTACCTTCCTTGCAAAGTAGCGCGAGTAGAGCATGTTTGCCAGTTTGCTACGACCGTACTGCGGGTTTGGCCCTAGGTCTCGATTTAACTCGTCAAGGCTTTCGAATCTGGTATCGCCTGGCGCTTGACGGTGGGCATTGCTCGCCTGGTTCACAATTCGAACAACGTTGCCCTTTGACGCCGTTTTCTTCATCAATGGCAAAAGGCGGGAAGTCAAGACGACGTGGCCCATGTGGTTTAAAGCCATGTGTCGGTCTACTCCGTATTCAGTTAATTGATATGTCATGATCCCCCTGCCGGCATTGTTGATCAAGATGTCAAGCCTGCCGGTGTCTTTCTGGATCTCATCTGCCACCTTCATCGTTCTTCCCCAGTCAGTCAGATCGCACTGGAACCAAACGGTCTTGTCTGCAGCACCCTGTCCAATATCTTTGGCAATTGCATCTTTAGCACCCTTAACAACCGATTCCGACACGGAGAGGATATAAATCTTGGCGATATTGTGCTTCAGCAATGTGCTAGTTATTCCGTACCCTATCCCTTCGCTACCTCCCGTTACAACAGCCACCTTCCCGGTCAGGTCAGGGACGTCGTCTAGGTTGAATTGATCTTGACAAAGCCAACGTCAACAAATATTTGATCCTAGTATTATTGTCTATCCTGGACAACAACCACCAGCGACTTTATAACACAAACGATAGCCGCAGAGGAGGGTGGATGGCGATCAGCTCTACTTACGAGTTGCAAGCATTTTCGCCTTGCCCCCAAAATTCTCTCCAATTGTGTTCTGCTACAAGTCAACAGAGGAAGGGCCGGCGAGGCCGTTGGATTTGCGCGCTTGCCTTTACGGCGTCCAATATATTAGATGCGAACATCCTGACAGGCGGTTTCATAGATAATGCTGGTGTTTCTGGGACCGGGTGTTGTAAAGTACTTGTAATCGGGGGCAACGCCAGAGCGGCAGTTTTCGCAACGGGCCGGGCTCGGGCCGGCGAAAGATGGATCGCCTTGCGACGGCCGTTTTGAAGAAGCGCACGCATATTCCTCAGCTCTTTTGGTGGTGAAGCTTGGGAGCGTGTTTGTCTGAATGACAGGCTCGCTGCCGTGGTACAGTCCAGCTATATGTACTAAAAGGCAGCGTAGAACAGACTTTGTCCTTCATCATTCCATCATCATCGCGCCTGATCCATGACGGCATGAGCCTAATTGATGCACTGGCCGCTCTTTGTCCGTCACCATTCTCATGACGCAACAAATGCCCCTGCTTCCAGCCGCCTTGTCATTCACTGTGCAAATGCTGAATAAGCAACTTCTGATCGGTAAGACCAAGTACCATAGTGGCCCCTGCAGGGTAGAGTAAACCGTCCATCAACTGTTGAAGTGGGGTAAATGGTTGGTGCACGGTCCATGATTGGTTTACAGACAGTTGAAACGCGCTAACTGTTTAAAGCCATGATCGTTCAGAAAATTCGCACGTTCTGGCCAATTAAACGTTTGAAGGGCTTAAACGTTCACAGATCCGATAAACGTTTACGCGTTCATGGCCTGCAAAATTGATTTGGGCTGATTGAACCCCCCCCCCCCCCCCTCCCACCTGTATAACCTGAGGTCTCGTCTTTCTTTCTCAACACCATCTCCGCCACCAGAACACCACCACCACCACCACCATCATCATCATCATTATCATTATCATTAGTTTTTATAAATATACATACATTATCTCTGTATCTCGTCCGTGTGTCGTGTGTTGTGTGTCGTTGCTCTTGCGTTTGGTGTCGTTGCGCTGTTGTGTGTCGTTTCTTTGTCTCTTCTTTGTCTTACCTTACGTAACCCCCGGTCCCTCTCCGGCTCTCCGGCTCCCCGCCGCCGCCATGGATATCGACGCGTTAGAGAAGTTGCTGGCAGCAGCCAAAGCCAGAGAAGCCGTAAGCTTAGAGTAAACATAACCTAATCATCAGGTTAAATAACAATGGTACCAGGAAATGCAGCAGCAGCAGCAACAACAACAGCCCCCGGCCCCGGCCCCGCCTGTCCAGCCCCAGCCTGCTGCCGCCGCCGCCGCCGCCGCCGCCGCCAAGCCCGCTGCCCCCAAGGAGCCTGTATGTATATGTTATATATGTCAAGATATGTCATATATATGAGTAGACATGTCTAACACTTTGTCAACACTTTGTCAACACTTTGTCATGGACGCTTGCTGACTTACGTAATAGGAGAAGACCCAACGGGAAAAGGACCTGGACGACGTCCGCGCCAAGCGTGGAAAAAGAAAAAGAAAGCAGCCCGCCCAGACGGCAGAGGACCAGGAGGCCGAGGACATTGTTGCCAAGGCCGACGAGCAGGTCAATCGCCGCCACCGCGGTAAGTCGTTTTAATATTACGTGTGTTGTCTTGTATATGATACCTCTAGGTCGACTGATCTTTGCTTCTTGATGTGGTTGGTGCTTTGCTTAACATATAAACTCGTACTGCTTTACTATAACATTGCTTGACAAACGTAAGTGACCGAGAACATACCTATTGCTTAATCTATTAGCTTGTTGTTTGACTGCGTATCCAAGAGCTGTATATGATTAGGATCATATATGTAGTTGATACTAACAAAAACAATAGAAGTCCGATGGGAACATTTTCTCTACGGAGAAATGAAGAGTGCCCGCTTAGAGGGCCTTATGAAGAAGATCTGTGGCGACATTAGCCCAGATGAAAAAATATATGACGAGGAGCGCCGGGCCGTGTTGGCTCTACATCGACGTTTTCAAAACGAAACGTTGAACAATGCCTTGGTAAGTGTTTAGAGTGCTGTTGCCATACAAACCTCTTACATTTTGTAGAAATTTGTTCGCCAAATGATCCAGGGCGACGATATGGTACCGGGCGTCTGGGCCGAGCTGGCCGATCTTCGGATCAATCATGATCCTGAAGTTTTACAAGAAAAAATCGGCAGTGCGTGGTCTTGGGACCGTTTTTATATTATTTGGCATTGGTTCCGCGATTTCGTCGATGGTGAGAATAGCAAGCCGCTTGCTAAATATTATTGCGAGCGTATGTTGTTTTTCTGTTCCCTGCGACATTGGTTGATTAGCTAATATACAAAGCAGAGATGTGGCAGTGGGTGGTCCTTGAGACCATTCAATATATACGTATTGAGAAGAAGAACCCTCGGGAGAAGGCCGGCGCGCAAAAAATGCGCATCGAGCGTTACGTCGCCCTTCCTGGGCATGAAAATTTTGTCAAGGTCCGTCGGGACCATTTTGTTGAAAAAAGCCCTGCGCTCAAAGGTTCCCGGGGCGCCAAGAAGCAGAAGGTGGACGTCGCCGCTGCCCGAGCCCACGTCAAGATGACGGCCCCCCCCCCTGCCGACGACGATGAAGAGGGCCAAGAAGGCGGAGAAGGCAGAGAAGGAGGAGAAGGAGGAGAAGGAGGAGGAGAAGGACAAACCGGGGCGGAGGCCTCGGGAGGAACACAAGCTGGGGCGGAGGCATCTGGGGCGGCGGCCTCGGGAGGAGCATAAGGAAGAAGAGGACGACGATGACGATGACGATGACGACAATGTTTGCTTTCTTCTTTCTCTTGCTTCTCGGTATCGGTATTCGTTGGCGTTGGCGTTGGCGTTGGCGGTGGTTTCGGGTTTGGTTTCGGGTTAGGTGGCTTGGATGTTGCTTTTGTTATACAATTTTGCTTCCTATATTTAGCTTTGCTTTGTATATTATACATTGCATTGCTAAATAGGTACATAGCTCGCCTTTTTGTTAATAATACCCATTGCCATGGCTTGCTTCTATTCTCGTAAATCTTATGCCATTGACGTGTTACTTATGCTATAATAGACACATCTGTTGATTGTGCTAGAGAGTCTAAGGTATGTCGAAGCTGACCACGCCCTTCTTTCTGTTGCGTCAAGTTTTGGACTCTTGAGCGCGCTTCTTGAACTGTTGCAACACTACACGGCGTGGATATATTCAAGTGTGCTTTCTTGGCCACGAGCCCTTCTTTCTGTTGCGTCAAGTTTTGGATTTCTTGAGCGCGCTTCTTGAACTGTCGCAACACCATGGGGTCGACGGCGTGGATATATTCAAGCTTGCTCTCTTCTGCCCTTATGTCGTCATCGAGTTCGTCCACTGTCTTTCCTTGTAACTCGGTTAGATACGCGAGCCTGTCCTGGTTGTGGTTGATCACATCGCCAACTTGGGCATCTTCCTTGAGCTGTTCGCATTCCCCCTTCATCCGGTGGTGGTTGATCGCATCGCCAACTTTGTCTTTGGCAGCCCGGGCATCTTCCTTGAGCTGTTCGCATTCCCCCTTCATCCGGTGGTGGTTGATCGCATCGCCAACTTTGTCTTTGGCAGCCCGGGCATCTTCCTTGAGCTGTTCGCATTCCCCCTTCATCCGGTGGTGGTTGATCGCATCGCCAACTTTGTCTTTGGCAGCCCGAGCATCTTCCTTGAGCTGTTCGCATTCCCCCTTCATCCGGTGGTGGTTGATCGCATCGCCAACTTTGTCTTTGGCAGCCCGAGCATCTTCCTTGAGCTGTTCGCATTCCCTCTTCATCCGGTGGTGGTTGATCGCATCGCCAACTTTGTCTTTGGCAGCCCGAGCATCTTCCTTGAGCTGTTCGCATTCCCCCTTCATCTGGTGGTGGTTGGTTGTGTTGTATAAGACGTCTATGTTGTCGCTGCATGTGCTGTTTACCCCTAGGAACTTCAGTTAAAAGGAGGTACAAACCTCATAGTTGACAACAAAAGCTTTAAACTAACCAGAAAAATAAGAAAAATAAATATAAAACGTATAAACAATATGCTAAAAGCAAATAGAACGTATTCTTAATGCCCGGATCTAGATTTTTCTATTAGCAAAGGCCAAATAACTTAACGTTAAGGCTGTATCGTAAGCAAAAAGATACATACGATTTTAACTCCCTTAGTATGGCAACCACGACCGTTGGTGTAAGATAGATGGAAAGAGCGCCTCTTTTCCACCCATCTTTCCCACACTTGGAGAATTTCCCACCTTTGCAGGGAAATAATTCTTTTCCCCATGGTTCTGCAGTGCACTCTGCACAAGTGCACAACGTTTAAGGTCCTTTTATTCAACGCAACACCCGTCATTGCGTACACATTGCATCGCATTGCATGTACCACTTCTCATAATACCTATTCGAGGGTTACATTTGTTATTCGTATTTCTCCTCGACTAGGCATGGCGTTGCGTATTCGGAGACGAGGCAATCGCCTGGCGATTATTGCGCAGATTCAAGCCCAAGCCGCCGCTCGTGCCCGTGCGAGAGAGGCCGCTGGCGAAGGCGAAGGTGAAGGCGACAATGGCGCTGGTCCTAGTGATCCTATGTCTATGGACAACAGCCTTATAGACATATCTGCCAATGCAGGTCTAGATGATGAAGACATCCCCGATTTTGCGACTGTAAGTCATAAGAACACGGGTCCGAAATTTAACTATAGGTTATTAACAGTTAGCCAACAGGACTTTGACGACGTCGAGTTAACAGAACAACTGCAACATATGCGTGACGAGGCTAGCTTACTCTTCGATCCCCTAGAGGTGACATCTGAGGGAAACGTCATCGAGACAGCGCAAGACGGAGACTTTCCAGACATCGAAGAACTCCAGCAGCTAGCCGACTTCCAGATTATCGACGAAGATCCTCCCGAAGACGACGATATATCTGATGGTGACAATGAAGAGATTGAAGGAGGCCCTGTTGTCGAGCCTGGTTTCGATGGAGGTTCTGCTGAAGAGCCCGAGACCTTGCTTGCTTCGTCTCGCAAACCCTGGGACGACGAAGATAAGTCTGAACCGATCCCACATCGTCGCAACTTCAACCTCTTGCCAGACCTCCACATGGCATTGGCTACCTGGACACAGCTGAACGGCATTACCAACAGTGCCTATCGTGGCCTCAAAGAAATCCTCCAGAGTCAGGTTACCGCTGATACTCTTGATGACATTGCGACGTTACCCGTGACGGTGCACACATTGAAGAATACAATGAAGCGACGCCTCCCATTAATCGAAATGAGAAAAGCGAGCATCCCATTGCGTGCTGAGAAGCTCTCGACCGCCAGACTATCGCGCAAACAAGGTGGAGTGCCAAACCAGGACTTGTACTACTTCAACTGCGTCGAATACTTAAAGGCTTTGATCCTATCAAAGATTAAGGACGACATGTACTTCGGCTTGGCCCTTCTTGTTGACGACAAAGACAAGATCCATCCATGGCATTCCCGTGCTTGGGCTTCGTCTGCAAGGTCTACCTCAGGACAATTCGCCCGTGGCCGTGACGGAGAGGTCATTCTTCCATCTGATTTCGTCGTCTATGAATGTCATGTGGTCAACTGTCCTACTTGCCACCGAGGTGAGACGACCTATCATCATGGCCGAGTCGTGGAGGTTTGGCGCGACCAGCGTTCTGAACCGCTTACAGTCCAGGGTGAAGTCATCCTCCGGATCGAGCCTATCGTCCGCCTTAACTATATCAAGGGGGCGTTAGCTGACATTGCAGATGACTTTGAAAACTTTATGCTAGAAGATACACCTGATAACGAATACGTCCTGCTTGAAAGTCAAGGCATGATTGTTGCGCAAGATCATGTACAATGCTTAGTACCTGTTAAGGTGCACATCGACAACAGTTATGGAAGCAGTGTCGACCTTCCCGACGATACCCCGGTGTCCGATATACCCGCTTACGACTGGTTTATTCGACGGAAAGTAAACACTGCGCTTAAACGGTTCTTCCCTATCGTGCAAAGCGATCCAATCCGAGCCGAACTTGAAGTGGAGGAGTTTACGCGAGAGGCTATTATAAAGTCGCTTAGCCGAGAGAACGTATACTCCGTTCCTTTTATTCTGTTTGCTGATGGCTTCGGCCTGTACCGCACCATGCACAAGTCGATCATGGGCATATATCTAGGCATTGCCTCCTTGAAGAGAGCTGATCGACTAAGACAGATGAACGTGATGCCGGTTACCCTAGGACCCCACGGGTCCAATGACGACGATGTCTGGAAACAGATAGGCCATAGTCTCCGAGGCGTCGAAAACGGACTTGAAGTCGACTTGCATGGCCAGCCAGCTTTTATTTATGGCCACGTTCTCTTTTTATCTGGCGATTTCCCTCAGCAACAAGAGAACTCTGGCTTTCGTCGTCCTACAGCCAAGCAAGGCTGCCGCATGTGTGATGTGACCTTGACTGATCGAGGTAACTTGGACTTTGATTTGACCAGTGGACGCCATCATCGCCACCATCACGAGATCATGAGACAACGGGCCAGTATGAATCTCAAGCCAAACAAAGCACAGAAAGAGAGAGTAGCAAACATGTTTGGTCTTGCCATGGACACTCCAATGCTCTTCAACATCATTCCGGCTTTAGATGTTATCCGAACACGGCCAGCAGACGTGGCACACTCTGAACTTGGTGGTATTACCAAGATGATCCATCTGCTAATCATCGATCAGGTGCTCACGCCAACAGGAAATACAGCATATGCCAAAGTTATGCGTTTGTTTCCGCTTCACCCTGGATGGCCACGTATCCAGTCACCCCATCATGTGCTGCAATACTCTCTTACAGAACATGGACGTTGGGCTGTTGTTGCTCCTATTCTCTTCCGAACGTGGTTGAAAGCTAATTCGAACTATGTCAAGTTATCTTTTCGCAGGGCCATCAAAGAGGTCTTTGCCCGAGGTATTCGACGAGGAGAGTTTGGTGAAGATCCTGACGAGATCGATATTCTTGTCAAGATCCTCGTTTCCAACGTATCAACTGTTATCTTGTTGACGACAGATAACTTGCCAGTTCAGTATCGCGATACGGGACGCTTTAATGAGCAGGTTAAGCAGAGTCGTCGCTTGTTTCAACTCTTCTGTGAGGCGACCTCGACTGCCGTGTCGCGACGTTCGCAATCCAGATCAGCCGAGCCTGTAGGTTCTATGCTGCCTACAGTTGCTAGTGGCACTGAGGCAATAGAGTCTGGCCCTGCTGCCGTGAGCGCCGCTATCGCAATTCAGTCCGTTGAGGAGATAGAGGATCCTCAAGTTGGACTTGAACCTGTCGAAATGACCACGGCAAAGTCGACAAAATACAAGCTGTGGATGTCTCGGCCTAACGTCCATATCGGCTTGCATTATCAAGAAGTGCTTGAGGAGTACGGGTTGCCGTCGCTTCCAAATGTCATCGTCTTCGAGATCAAACACAAGTCAGTCAGAGTTTTCTTAAGCTTTCCCCTCCCGAATTAAATGACGCACATGCTAAGCAATGGAAAATAAACAGACTGTGGAAGAAGATGGTGTATACGACTAACCATAGGGCCCCCGAGAAGGACTTGTTTGCGTGGGAGAACGTGGCGCAGACGCTGCGATTTGTGTTGCTGAACTCCTTCGCAGACACCGATCGTGAGCTGACTAATCAGCTTCAAAACCTAAACTCTACGACGCCCTCACTCTTTGCAAGCATCACCCGGGGACAGCTGGTGCCAGGTGGTGCTAACGGCGACGACGAGGTTGATGATGATGAAGCTGGGATTGTCTTGGTAGCCCGCCATGAAAGCTACATCGAGGTGGGGTTGACTGCGCAACTCAGACCTGAGACGCGTCAAAAATTGGGATTGGCCACGAGAGAGAAAGACTTCTCTCCAATGTACCGACGGATGCTTACCTCAGCCTATGCCAACCATTACAGCCGCCAGGTCACAATCATGGGTACGGGCCAGAGACTCAAGTGGTGGGGCTCTGTGACTTGGTCTACAAAGTACGTACAGTTTCCTTCGGTGATACATCCTTTTGGTGGTTTCCTCCCCTTGTTTTGGTGGTGACAAGATGTATTCGAGGTCCGACTCGAGGTCTCTTGGTCGGTGGTTGTATCCCGTGTTACGAGGTGTACCAAGCCTGGCAAATGATCTGTCAGCTTGTTTCTTTCTCAAGAGGCTCGTGCTCAGTTGTATCTCAGAGATGTGGCTCATCTGGAAATGTATCCCGAGACGTGGCTCATCCCTTTGATGTACCAGTCCTTTTGCCAAGGGTCTTGATTCCGGTTTTTTTACTCCCCTTATGCATTGATTACGTGTGGCCACACCACTTCGGAAGTGAGGGGAAAGGCTAATCAGGTGATGCAGGAATGAGCTCACCGGTATGACGAATCGAGTAACCAAACGACCGAATCAACACGTCAGATGCCGAACCGAGGAAAACAACACAGTCTATGGCCGAATTGATCACATTTTCTCGCACGCGGCTGTGTACGGTACGCCCACTGTTTCTTTTTACCCTCCCCGAATCTACCCGCGGTTTTTGGTCAACTGTGTCCGAATGTTTCCGCTGACTTGAGGACTTTCTAGGTGACGAACGCGTCCGCGTTTTCCTCGTTGTATCTCCCGTTAGTCAGACAGGTATCGCTGAAGACGATGTCGACCAAGCGACAGGCCTCGATATCTACAGTCTCCAGGATCCCATTATTGTAGGTCTACCGGCTTTGTCACAGGAGAACGTCTACATGGTCCCATTCAAGCCCGACGCGAATCACAACTGGATGTTCGTATCCGACTTCGAAGACCGCAGCGATTGTCGACTCCTTCATGTCAATTGGAACGTCGGTTTCATGTAAGTCGGGATGGATGGGATGGGGGCAATGGCACAGGATGGATGGGGGAATGGGGGCAATGGGACAGGATGGATGGGGGAATGGGAATGGGAATGGGGGTGTGGGTGTGGGTGGGGGAATGTAGCATAAGTCCAAAAGCCACCTGAATGGAATCAATTGCCCTGAATGATCAAATCAGAAATAACCGTTGATGCGTGATAAACACTTAAAATTGCAAACGTTCGGAATGACAGACGTTGAAAAGGGCTGTAAACGTTTGGAAGCCATGAACGTTTACACTGATAAACGCTTACAGAGCCGATAAACGTTTGGGCGCGATAAACGTTTACGGGCCACAAACGCTTGTGGCTGGTTAAACGCTTAAGCCACTTAAACGTTTGAAATTCATAGACGAATGCTCATTAGTTCACCGACCCATGAACGTTCACCACCCACCAACTGTAATTAAACTATCTATTTACAGTTTATTCTACCCACCCAAGGCTGGTACGGTACGTGGTCCCCTATAATTATGTCAAGTTTCTAGTGACTAAGGGCCTGTTCGGCAGCAAAAAAGCTCCCAGACCTACAGTGACTTCGATACATTGATGTCTACTTGTCCTAACTAAATACAGCCAAAGCGCGACGCTAGTAAATCGAGGTATTTGAGAGTATTGATCTTGACCTCCTTACCCACATGCACCTAGCCCCCCCCCCCCCTCCAACCCCTTGACCTACCTACCTACCGTAGCGGCCCTTGCAGGGTATAGCCAACCATCCATAGACCATTAGCCCTACTCCAAACGGCTAAGTGGCCTTTAATACTTGCAATTGCCAACGTTTACCTGGCTAAGCGTTAAAGAGCCTTTTAAACGTTTATAGCCCGTAAACGTTTAGCTAGCTATAAACGTTAAGTACTTATTTTCTTTATACAATTGTATACGCAACTAAGTACTTTAAAATTAAAATGCAAAGCTACTTAGCCTGCCCCCCCCCCCCCTTTCTTAATTGCTATAGCTAAAGCTACTACTTAAAGCTATAAACTACTTAACATAATAGTTGCAATACTTTTATTCTTATATTAATAAAAATAAAAAGAGTACTTGCATATATACGTAGCTATAGCTATATAGTTAATTTAAATAGCTATATATAGCAATAATTCTAACTTTAATTTAAATCTTAACCTTATAAGTGATTTAAATTTCCTTTTATACCTATTTTGTTTTATAAACCTACTTACCTTATAATTTAAAATTAGACAGCCTGCTATACAATCTAGTATAGCAAGTTGTCGTTTTTTTGATTAATTAATTGATTAATTAACTGATTGATTAACTAATTAATTAAATACTTAGGTTGTAAAGGTAGGTTTATAGGGTGTAGGTTAAGGTGTTATAAACGCTTAATAAACGCTTTAATAAATAATTAAACGCTTAATAAACGTTTAAACGCTTGATAAACGTTTAAACTAATAGACAAATGCTTATTTGTTTATAGCCTCGCAAACGTTTATGACCTATCAACTGTAATTAGACCATTTATTTACAGTTTATTCTACCTACTAGAGGCTGGTACGGTACCTACAATTGCATCGCCAACCTCGCTGACGCTAACTAGGTCGCCCTACCTACCTACTTACTTACCTACTTACTTACCTACCTACTTACCTACCTACTTACCTACCTACTTACCTACCTACTTACCTACCTACTTACCTACCTACTTACCTACCTACTTACCTACTTACTTACTTACCTACCTACTTACCTACTATACCTACCTAGTTACCTACTATACCTACCTACTTACCTACCTACCTATTAGCTGTAGCGTAAGTGGCTAGGTAGGTTAATAAAGTGGCTAGATTGGCAGGTAGGTTAACGTAAGGTCTATAGTCTAGGAGCTTTTTACCTTATAGAGGTAAAAAGCTCCCAGACCCAATTTTTCTAATAAAAGTAGAATATCTGGTCACTTTAGGTTAGCCTGCTAGCCAAATCTAGTAAAGCGTGCTAAGGGTACAGAAAGTACGGTTAAATTTTTGCAAGTCTACTTTTTAACAATGTACTGTAAAATTTAGCGTATTTGCTATACTAAATTAAGGAAAGTATACATCTTAGCGTCTTAGATAGTATATGGCTCCACAAAACGCAAAAGTTCCCAGGGCATTTTAGGGGTTGCCAAACACACCCTAATAGGTATATATAAGAGCATGTTTATTTTATTGTTTATTGCCTATAATAGTAAAGACAAGCAAAAAGCATAAATACTGTGTTTAATAAATAGCTTTTAATAAATCTCTACTTTTAATATACTAAAATTTATTTGTTTTTATTTATAGTATATAGCTAATTAAATATAATTATTTTATAAAAATATTTAATATTATATAAATAGCTTTTTATTTATTTATTTTATTTATTTTATTTATTTTATTTATTTTATTTATTTAATTTATTTTATTTATTTTATTTATTTTATTTATTTTATTTATTTTATTTATTTTATTTATTTTATTTATTTTATTTATTTTATTTATTTTATTTA
>MU401599.1:0-101067 GCA_022579005.1 Poronia punctata
ATAATATAAAGCTATTTATTTTTACTAATAGCTTTTTTATAAATAATAAAAACTTAAGTTTTTAACTTAAATTTATTATTATTTTTAATATAAAGTATTAAATAAAAAATAGCTTTATTATTTATAGCAATATTATATATTAAAGCTTTTTTAAGTATAAAAAAGTTATTTAAAGCGTACTAGCTAGTAAGCTATATAAAATAGTAAAAGGTATTAATTATACTATTGTACTTAGTATAACATTATAAAAGATTACTAATATATTAAAATTGCTATAAATTTTAATAATTATTTATATAAATTTTTATTTACTATATAAATATTTTATTAAGCTTAGTATAATGTAAAAAAAGCAGCTTATAATTAATATTATAGCTTTTAAAAAAGCGTATAAAATAAAACATATTATAAAGATTTATTAAGTTAATAGTAAAAATAACCTTATAAATGCTTATATAAAAAAATTCCTAATATAGCTTTAAAATAGTTAATTACTACTAATAAGCTTATAATATATATTAAAGTTTATATTAACTATATAAAAATATTATAATAATAAGCATAATTATAAATATATATATAAGTTATTAAATTAGCAAAAAAAATATGTTAATTTATTATATAATTATAATTTACTAAAATATTATTTATTTTACTTAATTTACTTTTTTTTGTTTAATTTAATAGCAATTGCTAACTTTTATAATTTACTTTTTTAATAGCAAAAATACTATTTTTTTTTTTATTTTTTTTATTTTTTTTATTATTATTATTATTATTATTATTATTATTATTATTATTATTATTATTATTATTATTAGCAGCAACAAAGTTAATAAAGTATATATAGCAACGTTTATAAAACTAATAAATATATAAAGTATAAGTACTATTTTAGTATTTAATAAAAAATTAATAATTATAAAAAAGTAAAAGCAAACTTTATATAAAGTTATACTTATTAGTATAAAAAAAAGTAATAAGCTAACTATAAAACTAAACTAGCAACGCGTAAAAGTATTTTTTTTAGTAAATAAGTTTAGTAAAAAAATATTAAATAGCAGTATTAAAAAAATATTAATAAAAAAATTAACATCTTAATTAAAACGCGTAAAAATATGTTTTTTATTATTTTATAAACAAAAAATTAATATAGTATAAAATATATAAAATAAAAAATTATAAATATTAATTAAAAAGTAATAAAAAAAAACATAATAGCTGCTGTTAAAAAGGTAACGCAAATTTAAAAAAAGCTATTAAGCTAAACTATATAGCATATAATGCTAAAAGGCAACTTACTACTAAAGCTGTTAAAAATAATAAAAAACATTATAATATAAAGTAAAAAAAAAAGTATAAAATAAACTTAATTAATTTTTAGCAGCAGCGTAAAAAAAAACTTTAAATTTTTTGCTATATAAAAAAAAAAAGTAAAAAAAAAAAGGAAAATAAAATAAGCAACAAAAAGTAAAAAGTTTTTATATACTAATAGCTAATTATATAAAATTAGCGTTTATAACTAATAATAGCAATTATAAAAGTTATACTTTTTTTACTTTTTTAGTAATATATAATAGCTACTTTTATTAGCTATATTTACTAATTTTAAGTATATTTTTTAATTATAATCTTACTATACGTAAAAGATTACTTAATAGCTACTAAGCAATTATTTTTTTACTTATATTAATACTAGTAACATTATATATATACTTATAATTATTATAATAAACTATTTTAATATAAACTTAAAACTAGATTTATATTATAGTATAAAAAAAAGTTATAACTTAAAAATAAAAAAAAAGTATAAAAGTATAAATATTTATTTAATTTTATTTTAATTTTTTAAAAGTTATTTTTAACAAGCTAACCTTTTTATATAAAAATAAAAAAAACATATTTATTTTATATATATAAAAAATAAACGTTTTTATATAAAAAAAAAACTTTTAGTATTAAAATATTAGTAATAATACTATAGCTAAAAACGCAGCTTAGGCTGCTAAAGCTATAAAAGTTAAGCTAACTTAATTAAATAAATAAAGCACTTATTAGCTATATAATAGCTAACTTATAGCATAAATACTAGTAAAGTTTTTTTAGCCTTTTTAATTTTAATTAAATTAGTTAGCTTTACATAAGGACAATATAAAAAGAAATTGCGCTTTAGCTATAATTTTTAACTTAAAACTAAAACAATTATATAAAACTAATTTAAAAAATAAAATTTATTATTATTTATTTTATATATTGTTTATTGCTTTATTTTTTTTATTTTATAAAGGAATAGAGTTTTTAGCTACGTACATTTATTGTACGTACAAAAAACGAAGTACTCCTTGTTTCTTAGTAAAGAAACCGACAGTGCTTATTAATAATAAAAAATTATTTTTAGTTTTTAACTTTTAAGCTTATATTTGTATTTTTTTTTTATTAAATATTGCAAAAAACCTTTTTATTATTTTTATTTTCTTAGGCTTTTAGTTAGTTATTACTTATACTTAAAAGTTAATAGCTAACTTTAAATAATAAAGTTTTTTATATATTTGCTTTTTATATAAAATTTTAAAAAAGTTATATTAATGTTTATATTTATTATTAAAAGCTTTAAAAAGTTGTTAAAAAAATAAGTAATAAGCAATATATTACGTTTATATTGCTTAAGTTATAAAATGAAATATTTTTACTTAGTAATAAACTTTTTAAATTTTTTAGTTAGTTTTTTTATACTTTTTTTAATAAAGTTAAAAAAGCTTGCTTAAGCAATAGCTAGCAACATTTAAATTATAAGTTTACTAAGTTTTTAAAACTTATTATATTATATCTTTATTTTTTTATTATATTTTATATAAAAAGCTTTATAGTTTTTAAATATAGTATAATTTATTTAAGTTTTTAGCTTTACTATTTTTTTATTAAGTTTTTTTAAGCTTTAATACTTTATTTATATTTATATTTAAAGAAAATATAAGTTCATTTAAACTTTTTAGTAAAATTAAAAAAGTTTTTTAAAAGATTTTAAATATTAATTTATTTAGTTTTTATTTAAAATAAAAGTATTTTTAGCTATATTAAATTTAAATCTAGCCCTTTTAATAGCAAAAGTTATAAGCTTTTTATTAAGTTTAATAATATTAATAAGTTTAAGTTATTTAAGCTATAGCTTTTTATTTTCTAAGTTAATATATTATTATAGCTATAAAGCTAAAGCTTTTACTTTAAATTTGTTTTTAGTGATAAAAATCTTTTAAATAAAATAGTTTAACTTTATTAGCTAATAATATAATTGCTAAGTTTCTATATTTATTATATTTTAATAATAATAATAAATATAATAAAACTTTTAATTATTAAAACTAAGCAAATTAGCTAAATTATATATATTAATTAATATACTTATAAAAAAAACTTCTTTTTATTATAAAATTTTCCTATATTAAATAAGTAAAAAAAACCTTTTTTAAAAGAATTTTTTTCTTTATAGTAATCTTTACTATAGCTATATTACTTTTACTATATAAGCATTATATTAATTTTTATTACTTTATAACCTATTAGTTTTAATAGTAGGTTATATAGTCGCTTTATAAGATTTACTAGCAAAGTATATAAAACCTATTTTTTTAATGCTCTTTACTAGTTATATAGGCTATATGCTATATTAAAAAGCGGTTATTATAACGGCTTTATAACTAAGCAAGCAGCGAGGGTTGCAATAGCCTTATTATAGCCGTACTAGCGGCAATAATAAAAAGTAACAAAAAAGTAAGTTTGTACTTATAAGTCCTAGGTACCTTGCTAGCTAGGGCAATTATCTTCTTTGCTAGCTATAGCAATAAAAGTAGGGTAGGTGCTTAGGCAATTTATGCTAAATAGGTGCCCTTTTAACAATTCTCTTTAAATAAAGCTTAAAGTAACTATAAATTTAAAAGAATTATTTATTTTATAGTAAAGTATCTTCTTAAAAAGTATTTATATTTTTAATAAAAGATTTTATATAGTACGTTTTTATATAATACAAAATTTAGCCCTAAGGTAAGGTTTATAACCTTTAAAATTCACCTGCTATAGCCATGACCTTTTAAATTCACCTGGCAGAGCCATAGGCTTTTAAATGACCTATGTTAGCCATGACCATTACCTTTGGAATTCACCTGCCATGGCCATGACCTTTAGAATTCACCTACCATGGCCATGACCTTTGGATTCACCTGGCAGAGTCATAGTCTTTCGAATGACCTACATTAGCCATGGCCCTAGGTGGTGACTGGAAAGGTCATGGCCAAGGGGGTTGAAATCCAAGGCCATGACGAACTGGGGTGACTGGAAAGGCTATAGCCATAGGAGGTGACTGGAAGGGTTACCGTATGGCCATAGGAGGTAAATAGGGGGGCAAAGAGGGGTTATAGCTAGCTAATATCCAGACCTCGAGACCTTGTAAACTTGGGTTTAATTGCACCTCTAGGGCCCCTAGTTTAAGTCTGCCTAAACTTTCTATTATAGCAGGGTTTAATAGCAATGTTTATTGCTTTTGCTTATAGCTTATAACATTTTATTAAAACTTATTAATATAGCTAAAAAGATAAAATTATATTATATAATATATAAAGAGTTATTAGATTTTTTATAAAGATTTTTTATATTAAATAAAAAAAAGGAAATTTTTATAAAAAAAACTTATTTTTATAGTAATTTTTACTTTAACTATAATTTTTTTTACTATATAAGCATGATTTCAATTTTAGTTTTTATAACTTAATAATTTTATTATACTTTTTTTAAAGTAAACTAACTTTTTAAGTTGTTTTATAGCTAATATTTAAACTTTTATAGTATTATATAAAGCATTATAATTATAAATATAATATTTTAATTATTTTATTTTTATTTTTTTATTTTTATATATCTTTATAATAATTAGTTAAAGTATTTTTTAAAGCTAAATTATCTTTATATTAACTAAGTTAATTTACTATAAAAAGCTTATTTACTTTTTATATACTAGTAACTTTATAAAACTATTTACTATTTTTAAATTTTTAAGTATATAAGCTATTTAAAGCGTTTTATTATTTACTTTTTATTATAACTAGTAATTATATATATATTTATATAATATGATTTTATTTTAAAAATAGTAATATTTTTATTAACTAATATAATTGTTTTTTTATTTATTATATTAAAAAATAAAATATTTAGTTTTTAACTTTTTATTAAGCTTATAAATAGTCTAGCTAATAGTTTTTTTAAAGCTTAAGCTAATATAAAAAGCTTTGCTTTAATAGTAAAAATAATAAGTATATTTTATTTATTAGCTTACTAAGTAATAAAGTTTTTAAATAAAGGTAGTATATATATTTATAAGCTTGTTTAATTAATTATATAAATTATAAAAATATAAATTACTAGCTATAATAACTATATTTTTATTATTATATTATAAAGTAAAATATTAGTTTATATAAAAATAGTGTAATATACTTTAATTAAATATAACTATAAAGTTTATAATAAAAAGCTTTAAAAGTATAAAAATATTATTAAAGTTATTATTAACTATAAAAGCTTTAAGCACTTTACTATTATAAAGCTTTTAAATTAATAGTAAGTTTATTAGTAAAATGTTTTAATACCTTTAAATTTTAAATTATATACTAGTTAAAAATAAAAGCTATAATGCTTAGTATATTTTTTATAAAACTTAGTAATAAGCTAGTTAATAAAAGTATTATTTTATTAAAAATAATGTTATAATATATAAATATATATAACTATTAATTATAATAAAACGTAATTAATAAAACACTTTAAATAATATATATACTTATAAGTTTAATAACAGTAAATAGTTTTATAAAGTTATTAATATATAATAAATAGTTAAATTATTTATAGCAAGTTAACTTAGTTAATATAAAAGCAATTTAGCTTTAAAAATACTTTAACTATTTATTATAAAAGTATAAAACAGTAAAAAAGTTAAATTAAATAATTAAAATACTATATTTATAATTATAAACCTTTATATATTATTATTTAAAAGCTTTATTTTATAGTATAAAATAGTTTAATAAGTTAGTTTATTTTAAAAAAGTATATTAATTTTAATAAGTTATAAAAAAACTTAAATTTATATAATATTTATATAAAAAATATATATAGCTAAAATAAAAACTATTATAAAACAAAGGTTTTTATATAAAAAGTCTTTCTTTACTTATTTAATATAAAAAAACTTTATAATATAAAAAAGCAATAGCTCTTTATACATTATAATAATATAATTATACGTTTTAGCCATATTGCTAAGTTTTTAACATTAAGCGCTTGTTTTCTTGTTAACAGCTGTGACACCCGCTTTCGAGCCTCTTAGAGCCCCACGGCTTGCCTTCTCTTGCTGCTCTTTCAAGGAGTCCGTGACAGCACTGACAAGTACCAGTCTGGCCAGAAACGTAATGTCATGATCCGGCTTCCAAATTTCAAACAAAGTACCCATATATCTGATGATATTCTGATTTACCAGTCACTGAGTCTGGTCATTTTCCTTCACACGGCCCGTTTGGGGGCCAGCAAACCATCGCCAACATGAGTTCGTGTAAGTCGATGTCGATTCCTCTCGCCCCTGCCTGTTGCTTCCACCTAGGCCCCTATACTGTTATGTGCTCTGCATCTGCTGACTGTAGACCGCTTGGCTGTTTTAGTAAAACAATTCATCCGAAATGTGCGCGCCACGAAGACCATCGCCGACGAACGTGCCGTCATACAGAAGGAGAGCGCCGCCATTCGAGCCAGCTTCCGTGAGGAGAGCCACGATCCCAATGTGAGGTGCGCACCACCCATATCTCTCAAGCCGAGCGAGCGCCGTATCCTAGTTCCCGATTAAGTCTTCTAACTGGCCCTGACAGGCGAAACAATGTTGCTAAGTTGTTGTACCTCTTTACCCTGGGCGAGAAGACGCATTTTGGACAGATAGAATGCATAACGTTGCTTGCCTCTCCGCGCTTCGCAGACAAGCGTCTCGGCCACTTAGCCACTAGTCTGCTGCTTGATGAGAAGCAAAGTGTCCTTACGCTCGTCACCAATTCTCTCAAGAGGTATGTGACTGTCCAAGACGTATGTATTGTGTTACAAGACTAACTTGACTCATTTCACCCTAGTGACCTCAGCCATTCGAATCAATACGTTGTCGGCCTCGCCCTCTGCACGCTGGGGAACATCGCCTCTATCGACATGTCGAGGGATTTGTTCCCAGAGATTGAAACGCTAATATCCACGGCGAATCCTTATATCCGGCGGAAGGCCGCCCTCTGTGCAATGCGGATATGTAGAAAGGTGCCTGAGCTACAGGAGCATTTTGTAGAAAAGGCAGCTCAGCTCCTGTCTGACCGGAACCACGGCGTTTTACTGTGCGGCGTCACGTTGATCACAAGCATGTGTGAGGCGGAGGAAGAGGAAGGGACCGACGAAGGCATCATTGATAAGTTCAAACAGTTTGTACCCTTGCTCGTCCGGACGCTGAAAGGTCTCGCGACTTCTGGCTACGCCCCGGAACACGATGTAATGGGCATCACCGATCCATTCTTGCAAGTTAAGGTCCTTCGCCTTCTTCGTGTGCTCGTCCGTGGTGACGCTCACGGCACCGAGCAGATCAACGACATTCTCGCGCAGGTGGCCACCAATACCGACTCCTCCAAGAATGTGGGCAATTCTATCCTCTACGAAGCCGTCCGCACAATTCTCGACATCGAGGCCGATTCTGGGCTGAGAGTCCTCGGGGTTAACATTTTGGGCAAGTTCCTTACGAACAAGGACAACAACATCAGATATGTGGCTCTAAACACGTTGATCAAGGTGGTTGCTATCGAGCCGAATGCCGTACAGCGACATCGCAACACGATACTCGAGTGCTTGCGAGACCCTGATATTAGCATTCGGAGAAGGGCACTCGACCTTAGCTTCACACTCATCAATGAGAGCAATGTCCGTGTACTGATCCGCGAGCTGCTTGCCTTCTTGGAGGTTGCCGACAATGAATTCAAACCAAGCATGACGAGCCAAATCGGCATCGCTGCCGATAGGTACTCTCCCAATAAGCGCTGGCACGTGGATACGATGCTACGAGTACTGACATTGGCCGGCAACTACGTCAAGGAGCCCATTCTTGCGTCTTTCGTCCGACTTGTCGCGACCTCGCCAGAGTTGCAAACATATGCTGTCCAGAAGTTGTATCTCGGCTTGAAGAAGGACATCACACAGGAGAGCTTGACTCAGGCGGCTGCCTGGTGTATTGGAGAGTACGGGGACTCTCTACTGAGGGGCGGACAATACGAAGAAGAAGAGTTGGTGCAAGAAGTGAAGGAGCACGAAATCATCGACCTCTTCACGACCATTCTCAACAGCAGCTACGCAACACAGATTACCATTCAGTACATTGTCACCGCTCTCATCAAGCTTAGCACCCGACTGTCCGACGGGTCACAGACCAAGCGAATAGCTCGGCTATTACAGCTATACCAAACTTCTCTGGATGTCGAGGTCCAACAGAGAGCGGTTGAATATGGGAACCTCTTCGAGCACGACCAGATCCGGCTCGGTGTTTTCGAAAAGATGCCGCCCCCTCAGATCAATGAAGAGTCACGAGTGCTTGGTGAGGCTACTAAGAAGGCCAAGAAAGGCGCGAACCGTAAATCGAAACTGGTGGCCAAGCCGACGACGGACCAAGATCTGCTGGATCTCATGGGAGACAGTACCTCGGCGCCTCTCGCTTCGCCCACGAATGGAACACAGAGCAACACCGATCTTCTTGCCGATATACTCGGTGGGAGCACATCGCCTACATCTTCTCCGCCCCCTCAACTGACCAACACCGCTTCGATAATGGACCTCTTCTCCTCTCAGGCTTCAGCGTCTACCACGCAGAGCCCCGCCCCACCGGCGACTGCCTTGGATATGTTTGGAGGGCCGTCGCCTCCGCAGTCAGCTGCGCCGCCAGCAGGGCTGTCGTGCTATGAAGTGAACGGCCTCAGGGTAGTCCTCCAGCTACAGAGAAATACCGAAGGGGCTGTGCAGGTAGCGGCGCGATTCTCGAATTTATCCTCTTATCCGTTATCCAATGTTGGCCTCCAGGCGGCGGTGCCCAAGACACAAAAGCTGCAGCTCATGAGCATCTCGAACTCGGATATTGGACCCGGGGCGGAGGCAACCCAGATGATGAGGATTATTGGAAGCAAAGGGGTAAGTGGAGTCAACCAGTCCAGAGCCAGAGTGCTTTTGACGGCTACCCAGGTCGCTTCCTACCAGCTCATAGGCAAGTGCTAACTTTTCATGTGACAACAGCCGCTACGCTTAATGTTACGAGTGGGCTACACACATCCCGCGGCTGGTCAGGTAATGGACCAAGTGAAATGGACAGAGCCTAGTTGAGGCCTCGTCCAGCGGACTGGTGGCGATATCTGAGGTGATACACGGCTGGGCCAATGCACACTATGTTCTCCTAGTTGTCACGGAGTAGGTGCGACGACCTCGACCTTCGCATCAGATGCACTAGGCTAGAATGTTAGACGGTTAGGTGAGACGCATATGAAATGGCGTGTTCGCATATGATGTGGTTTTGATTACTGAGCGGCAAGCCAGTTTCCGAGAGGCAAGCCAGCTCCATCTCTCGTATTGTTTAAAAAAAAAAGTGGGATATTTCATAACCTAGAAGCGGGTGGTGGGCAAAGTTGCCGAATATACCACAGGATGGAAAAAGACTTACTTGCCTTTACATAGCGGGTCCCCTTGCAGGCTTTGTGATAGACTTGATACTCTTATTCAGCGAAACCACGAAAGTAAATGTCAAGACCGCAGAGTAGTGCAACGAAGGTGTTTTTGTTCCACATATAGTCTATCCCTCTGTTCCCGCTTGACCGAGCTGATAAGTAGGAACCATTAAAAACGTCAGTGTTTCAACATAAGTCCCCTTCCCAGGCCCCCCTAAAGATGGCCAATTGCGTTGCCTGTGATGCGGACCCACCATGGCCGGGCACTGCGAGTAGTTGATTATCACCACCACTTCTCGTGCAAAACGCGATGTGGTTCCATGCTGAGACCTGTGTTACGGTCTGTGAGCTTGGCTAGGAACTCGTCCGTCATAGTCGGCACGCCACAGACATAAACAACGGCGAGGCGGCGATCGGCTAGTGTGCCAAGGGTCGCCGCTACATCTTGTTCAACCGTGCACCTACGAAGGTGAAAAGGGATGTCCCCGCCTTCACAGCTGATGACAGACTCGTTATCCGATAGGTTCGGCTTCTGGTTACGCCCGTCATCGCCCACGCCTCTTTTCCTCTTTCCCGTAACGGCAGGACCATCGACGGCAGAACTGGGGCCTTTGGTGATTCCACCATCAGTCAGATAAACGTGCAATTGTCCCTGGATCTTCTTCTCGCGGAAGACTCCCGCAATTCTGTCCAGGAACAACAGGTTTTTCGCAATCCTAGGCCTCCCCGAAGCGCGAGGGTCCTTAAGGGAGTAAAAAAAATGTACTTCAAGTGCCGACGTTTGTGCTGAGGCCAGACTGGTCAACACTGGGCAGCAATGGTCAGCAAGTACCATGCGAAGCAGCAAGACAGGCGGCACCATTCCATTGTCACCTCCCAACTAATGCCTTAAAGCGGAGTAAATGCACCGACGGGGACTACGTACTAGAGACCAACGGATTTACGCCCACGCCTCCAGCCACAAAAACGACGCGACGTAGAGCGCGAACATTGACGCCTGGGGGGGGCCAGACGAAGCCCCCGCCAACGCGGACGCGCAGCTCCCGCCCGACGATGGATGACGGCGGGTCGCGCCATAACCACGCGGCTGGTAGATTACCGGGGGACTTCTGGACGGCGAGCTCGAGGTAGGGGCCTTGATCTTGCTTCTGACCCGGTCCGAGGCTGGGGGCCCCCTTGTCTTCTTCTTCTCTCCGGCAAAGCGGTGGTTCATCGGTGGTACAATAAGCCGCTTCCGCATGCCCAGAGCTTGAAGAGGACACTCTGGGGTGCGGCAAGCGCGCCTCACGCGGGGTCGATGTGATAGTGAAGCCACCAGCTTTCTCGACATCCGGGACGTATACATCGAGCCATTGGCCTGGCAGAAACTGAGAGTTTCGGAAATTAGCCCGCACTTGTCTGGTCTGCTTGACTTCACCTCGGACTTGGGCCACAAATATTTACAGCGTGCATGATTTTGCATTTTAAATAAGTGCCTCACATCATCGCGCGCGACCTCTTCAACGTACACGAATGGGAGACGATCCCTGCGGAATGCCCAAGCGGAAGACGCGTGTCTCGTCATTGACCTGTTCAACCTGTTCTAGCACAACAGTGTGCAGCGCCTGTCGGACAACATCAGCCACCCTTGCCGTCGGAGAAGCAGATAATGTTCATATTTTACCTTGTCTCGTGGTTGATTGACCGTTCGTTCCATGTGACTGGGCTTGGCGCCCGCTTCTGCGGTAGACGCCGTCATGTTTTAAGGTCTATTCTCCTGCTACCAGGTACTCTCTGTTTACCTTAGTGACCACCTTTGGTATGCTTATGTCTGTCTAATTCAAGTCAACGTGCGCAGACCTCAGAGAGTGTCCGTCTAAGCCTTTTTAAATGAGAATTCCTAACAGGGCACCTATATATTACTATCAAGGCACCCTATCCGTCTTCTACCCAATTAAAAATGGAAAATCAATGGGAATTGACCCGCACAGCGCAAAGGAGCCTTATACACGTTGCATTTCTTACTGCCCTATATAAAAGCGTTAGTATAAGCTATATAAAAAAAAGGAAGAAAAAAACCTTATAGCTAAAGCTAAGGATATTTTAATATATTTACTGTTTTAAACGTAAATTAAAGTATATATATTGTTAAATAAAAGAACTCTAAAAAATAGCTTTAATATAGTATAATAGAGAATATAAAGGCCTTAATAGTAATATATAGGTGCTTTATTAGAAATTCTCTTTTATAAACTTAAGCATATAAAAAGTTTTAATTATAAACAAAAAGGCTTATAATAGCCTTATTATAACCTTAATAGCAAATATTATATATACTTAGGTTAAGTATATATTATTAACTTATATACTATATACTATACTAGCTTTAAGTAGGTAAAATAAACTATAAATATATAGTTTAATTATAGTTAATAAGCTATAAACGTTTACAGGTTTATAAACTAATAAGCATTTATTTATTAGTTTAAACATTTATTAAGCATTTAAACGTTTATTAAGTGTTTAATTATTTATTAAAGCGTTTATTAAGCGTTTATAATACTTTAACCTATACTTTATAAACTTACTTTTAAAACCTAGGTGTTTAATTAATTAGTTAATTAATTAATTAATTAATTTAAAAAACAATAACTTGCTATACTAGATTATATAGCAGGCTATTTTATTTTAACTTATAAAGTAAGTTTAATAAAAGGAAATATAAGTTACTTATAAGGTTAAGATTTAAATTAAAATTAAAATTATTATTATAGTATAGCTATTTAAATTAACTATATAGCTATAGTTATAGCTATATATATATAACTAATTATTTATTTTTATTAATATAAATAAGTAAATAAGTAAGTAAAAAAATAAAGGTATTATAATTGCTATATTAAGTAGTTTATAGCTATAGCAATTAAAAAAGTAAAGGTAAAGAAAAAGGGAAGAGGGGGAAAGGTAGCAAAGAGCAATTAAGTAGCTTTACATTTTAATCTAAAAGTACTTAGTTGCGCATACAATTATATAGGGAAAATAAGTATATAACGTTTATAGCTAGCAAAGCGTTTATAGCTAGCAAAGCGTTTATAGCTAGCAAAGCGTTTATAGCTAGCAAAGCGTTTATAGCTAGCAAAGCGTTTACGGGCTGTAAACGTTTAAAGGGCTCTTCAACGCTTGGCCAGGTAAACGTTGGCAATTGCAAGTGTTGAAGGCCACTTAGCCGTTTAGAGTAGGGCTAATGGTCTATGGATGGTTGGCTGTACCCTGCAGGGGCCGCTACGGTAGTGCGTTACCTTGGTTAGCCAATGCTAGAAGTGAGATAAAAGCTGTAAGCCACAATAAACACCTCAATAAAACACAATAGAGCAAGCACAATGCAAATTCGCAGTCCTTACATAGTAGAAATATTTCAGAGCAAAGGTTGAACTGATTTAACTCGACCTATTTGCTCCCTATAGGTATCACTGATGGCTATCAGCCACATATAGTGACATACTACATGATAACAAACGGTTCATGGCCATGCAGGCCGACTGACCAGTAGGCTGTAGCAACGATCTATCTAAACAAGACAAACAAGCAGTCAATCAAGCCGAAATCAACATGACAATACAGGACGACCTGGCGTTCTTGCAACGGTACGAAAGGGAAGAGACCCGTGCCATTTCCCTCGAGTATGCCACCAGACAGCTCCGCGACCCTGACATGCCGATCCGCGCGGCCGCCGGTTTCGGCAAATTCAGGTACAATGAGAGTGGACTTTGCTACGGACCCGGCCACAAGCCTCGCGAGTCTACCGCCGTCATACGTAAGGCCATTATGGATGACCCGAACTCGGGCCCAGCGAGAAGCCATTAGTGGTGGCAAGCTCAGTTTCGGCTCTACGGTGTCCCCTACAAAACCGGTGAAGATCCCAAGAGAGCCGCCGCTCGAGCTCTAGAGGAAGGCATGGTTAGTCGTCGACTGCTCACCCGTCCAATATTTCGCTTAAGCCCCTACTGATTCTTTTATCTGCCTAGTTTGTTCAACCCCAGCCCAAGCTGGCCGCGCTGGAGAAACGCTTAGCCAGCCAGTTTAGGAACATCAAGCAGCGGCATGTCGGCCTGCTTAAGGATTACTATGAGCTCAAGAGAACGCGCGAGCAGGCGACCAGAAAGAGGAGTGTGTACATGTCGATCATGTAGACTTGTAAAACTAGCAATGAAGCCTAGCCTAAATCGACGCGCACAAGCATGTCGCCGCTGCGCATATCCGGCGAGCCAGGTGCCGGTTGCCAGGTGCCAGTTGCCAGGTGCCAGGTGCCAACGCACGCACTCGCTTCTATCGAGCAGGCTTTCTTTTACCTACGTATATTTCAGCTACGGAAAGTCGACCGAACCAGTCCCCGGTCTGTACATCCTTCATACACCCTCACGTACAGTAATGTTTCTGGCAATCGTCTAGGTAGTAGCTAGTTACATAACATCTCTTCTTACCTCTGACCTCCGGGTAGCCCCTAGGCACCTAGGTAGCAAAAGAAGAGAAGAAAATAACAAGATCTGAATCATCACAGATTTGCTATACTACGTACAGAAATCCTTCACCTTATCTATGACAGTTTGCGGCATCCCGTCATCATGTCAGCGCGACTATTAGGTGTAGTTTACAAGTGGGTGTAGTCGCTTCATTCTCAACCTTTTTAAATCCAGTTACCTGCCGGTGTCTTGTCACCCGTATCTAGGCTATTCCGTCTGCTAAAGGCACGAGGCTTCACAGCCCGAGGACTACCATTTGATTCTGGCGTGACTCCATCGAGAGATACACGGTTCGGTCGTCTGTTGCATTTCCACCGGTCAAGTCCCCGCTCGCTCTCACCCCGTAGGGGTGACGGAGGATGTCGAAGCCATTCCGCGTCGGCAGGGCCTAGGTTGTCGCTCGTGTACTTGTACCTAGCCCCTCTCGGTGATGTATCTGTGCTACAGGCCATTTTTGGTAATGAGAAAGGAGACGACTTCGCGAGTGGTGAATCGTACTGTGTGAGGTGGCGTTCTAGGACACTGCCCGTGGTGGGAATATAATTGGCAGGAGAGGGCAGCTTGGGCGAATCAGTAGCCTCGGATGAATCAGATGAAGCGGCATAGTCTGAAACCGATGCGTGGTCGCCGGCTTCTGCACTGCCCAACTCCATCGCTTGCATCGACTCTGAGGGAATAAGCAGTGGTTGTGCTGTACTCAGTCTGATTTCCTCGTTATCAAAATCATCGCTCTCGACGTACTGGCGTAAGGACGGTGTCAATGATGGGCAATTCGAACGCAACGACGACGCTGATTGGGGCCTTGCTCCGGGGCCAGGAACTTCAGGAAGCGGGCGACGACGGATTCCAACCATGGGCTCACTGCCTGGTGAGTTACTCAAATCGTCGCTGACCGTGTCTGCCATATCGTCTAAGGAAGAGGGTGATAGCTCGGGTGAACTTCTCAAGTAGTGCACGCTCGGCATGTTGGTTCTTGGTAGCGTTGCATTATCTTCGTCCTCAGCCTCACAAATCTCGCCGGACCCATAAGGCTCCGGAGTACAGGAGTGGAACCCAGGAGAGGCCTGAGATTCTAAAGAAGCTTCCGGCGTCGATGCATTATCGGACCTAAGAATCCCTGCCAGGCGCTCTTCTTGTGTAGGACGATGAAGTTTGGATGCGGGCGACATTGCGGGCCCCAACTGCGGGACAAGATTGAGTTGCTCTAGATATTTCATCGACCGATAGTGGAAGCAAAACGTGGCGTAAGGGGCGTCTCTAGGATCGATCAAGTAATAATTGTAGTATGTGGCATCCTCGGGATTGTCCACAATGCCACCACTTGGGGATCTGATTGGGAATTAACCCCAAGTAAGGTCAGCCGAAAAAAGGACTAAGAACCAAAAGAGGCGTATAACTAGCATTAGTAGAAAAAATGAAAGTGTAACTTACGCGATCCCGTAACGTTCCTGGTTGCGGTACGGGTCTAGTATCGGTGCAATACGTTTCCTTCCTTTGCATCGGAAAACCTGAACCTCAATAATACCACCGTCATCAGCGATGGACTGGTTTTCGAGGCCAGGCATGAAATGAAAGTAACGAGTCTCGATGCCTGTGAAATATTGGTCTTCGGGATCAACCGTGTGTCCCCAGTGGCCTCCGGGCTTGTACAGAGCTCTTACAACACTTCCTGTGCAACGAGCGTCCGTGTTGATACCCCAAGACGATATATAACGCCCATTCATGGTCATCTTGAAGAAAAGGATCCGCGAAGGAGCGGGGCATTGCGTTACAAGATAGCGCATCCAGAACTGTTCGCCTATAAACCACAGGGTGAGCGTATATCTAACCAAGGCGCGGGGCCGCCATCTTCACCTACCAGGGAGGGAAGGTATGTAGACAGATATGCGAGGATTCAACTTCTTCTGACAGGTTGGGTCAATCTCATCACGGGCAGCTGCGGGATTGGAACCGGATAGCAACGAGTTTCGGTTGGTGCCTGTATAGGCGTCACGTATACTCGCAAGGGTCGCCGTTTTGCGGAGACTGACAGAAGATGCGTCAGGGTGAGGATATTCGGCTATCTGTCGGGCCCCGAGACTTGCGTGCACGAATATTTCGATCCCTCTAAAGTAAGGCATCTTGACTTGACGACAGCATAATATTGCCTGAATATCCCAGAAGAATCAGGGGAAAGAAGGATAAGCCTGTGGTGACGGTCACAAAAGATTCAAGACTTCTACTTGAAACAAGCTTTAAGTAGACGAACCAAGAGGCTAACCTGCCAAAATTCATAAAGGTCCTCGTCATATGTGGCATATGCCAACTCTATTTCCGTGGCAGCCTCGACAAGTGGGTATTGTAGAAGGGAAGGCACTGTGGGCTAGGTTGGCACAACTGTACAAGACACGCAAGATAGGTACCTACTCTACTCTATTGTAAGATTTTTACATACATACCTACATGTACATACCACCTGCCTGCCAATAGGTAGGTGATAGGTAATGTAGGTAGGTAAGTACCTACATAGGTAGATACGTTATATGAGGTAGGCAGTTGAACATACATACAGAAACGGCGCAAAAGGGGGGCGTGGACAACGGCTGTAATATACCTAGTAAGTGGAGCCGAGGAGGAAACGAAGACTACCAGTTAGGACAATGGGCAACAAAGTAAGGCACCTAGCCTGCTGCAACTTGTGTGTACCAAAGTAAGTAAGTAGTAGACATGGTTGCACTTGCACTTGCAGTGGGCAAGATGTTACCTCCTACATACATGTACCTACATAGCTGTCCCAGGTAGTTAGTGTTTACCTAGGGGCCCGTCCCTTGCGCCTTGCATGCCTTACAAAACATATGTCTATTGTGAATAGGACCAAATAATGAAGCAAATAAGCCTCGAATGGATGAGGAGTGCGGAGTGCGGAGTGCAAAGTCTTTACTGTATGACCAAGAGTCTAAGAGTGCTTCTTAGGCTACGGTAAAAGGGTTAGGAGAGCAAGGAAGAACGGGAACGAGAGCAAGAGACAGATGTTACCATACTACAAAATCAACTTACAGAAAAGACCAACTGCTTAGCTATCTAGATCCCTACCCAGATCAGCTGCTCATGAAGCCCAACTCCTTGCCGCTCTGCTGCTCGGCCGCTCATATTTCATGTCCATTAGGATTTAGTGCCGATGCCGCTAGATTTGCTTGTCCATAGGAAAAGGAGGTGGCGGCGGTAGGGGCTGTCGCCATCACCCCTCGCGCTTCACACCTGTATCGCTCAGATACCAGGGCAACGCGTTGAAAAAGCGTAATTTGTTGAGACGGGTCTAACATATGAGGCCTTGTCACAATTGTCTCGTAAAATCCAAGCCTGTCCAAACCTAGGTAGCCTCTTCTCCCTTTTCAGATTGTTTCTGCCCACAGACCAAGTTTCACCACCTACCAAGCGGTTTAGGGGATGTTATCCACCTTAAGAAAGGACCATATGCAAGAGAAGGGAAAGTGGTCACTAGACATCAAGTCTATCTCCGATTGGGTAAGGATATATACATGATATTTATGTAGACAACGGGCCATCTTCTTACGTGACAAGTCCGCCATGGAATGAACCATGGGACTTCAACGGTCAGAAATCCCTCAGTTGCCACCATATCTGGACACGTCATGTGCAGCTGATTGCTCGACATTCAAGCTGTTTTCCTAGTAGCTGCATAAGCACAGATCTGGAAAATTGCCGATTGCCTTTGTGTGCGGAAGAAATACGTTTCAATGCTCACAAAGGCAACATTTTTACTCCTGCTGGCGAAATAGACACGCCCTATTTCGGTCTATATTCAGCCAGAATGCGCTCTGCTGGTTGAGGGAGGAATAGTATACATGGACAGGTGGGGTACTCCATGGTTCATCATACCCCGAGCACCTTTTTCGTATCTTCTTCCTTGTCTAGCAGGCCCAAGTTCCTTATCTGGCCGGCACTCGGGGCATTGTCTCGGGCCGATGAAGCTTCTGCTTTTCTGTACGCAGCTTGCAGTTGCTTTACTCTCGCAGCCTACGTGGAATGATTGAAGGAACGGTTAGCCTTTTCCACTCTGTTTACAAAAGGGACAAGAACCGCACTCACCTCCTTCTTATGGTGCAGACACTCGTAGTAGTCTTCTAGTACAGGGGAACACTTCTTCTTGCCTGTGTCATCCTCGGAAGATGTGTTTACGACGTAACAGGCGAGGACCTCCTGCCAGAAGGGAAAGCATCGGCCCGGGCCTGTGATGAATCTCGGTTGCGTGAGTTAGTGTATGCTAGCTGGTGGTCGGCTAGAGACTCTCTTCTCGTTGGCGAACTGACCTCCTTGCAAACCGTATCCCGAGGCCATGGCAGGTGTGTTTTGATAGACGTTCGGCAAGTTCGATCAGCTCCGGAAGCTACGGGTTTATAGAGGCGCTCAATGGCAATTGAATCGGTAGGCGACGTCGCAGTTGAGAATGGGCAGGATGACTTACTAGGTATTTAGATGTAGGTAGTTGTTGCTCCCTTTAAGTGGGTACCTTTATGAATGGGGGAGCGCTTGCTAGACCCCTCGAGGTTAGGCCCCATGTAAAATTAGACTAGAGTACCAATATTGAAGGTACCTATACGTTAGGTACTTACGTGTAGACTCTAGAGTACATGTAGGTAATAAACACAAGTGATATTGCAAATAAGTAGGTACCAATGTTACCTAATATACCTGCTAGCCTACCTACTTTATACATAATGCAGGTATGCACGTACATCATGGTGCCTGGACGAACACGTTTAAGTTAACTTACATGTTATCTTTACCTTATCACTTCCCCTTCCTCCGACTGTCACTTTAAAACACTTTATAACTATCTACCAACTGCCTTCTGATTATTCTCCTTCCACTCGAAGTTATTCCTGGCAGTACAAGGCAGAATGCGTCGATATCCTTGACAATGACAGCCTCTCTGTCTCCGCCAAGAATCCTCTTGCTTGCTGTTCACTTCGCTACAAAATCCGATGTTCAGAGCCTGGGAGCTCTTGTTGCCCACCATCCCAACGTGCTGCGACCAGAACTTGTATTGCGTGTGCTCCTTTCATGTCTTCCCGAGACCCTTCGTTCGAGCGCATATGTAGAGCTCGTACAAGACATCGAGTCCGGTGCTCTCTACTCTGAAGCCGACCTGTCTAACAGCTACGACTCTTCTTCTGTTGATGACGTTACCGATGCCGAAGCTACGAAGAAGATCCGGCGGCTACGCCTCCTGCCGCTTTCCTGGACGCACGCCCCCAAGGATGCCCTGGGGGATCCCGTTTCGTTGTTCCTAATTCGTCGTGCGCATCGCGTGGACCAAGAAGCCGGCCTCCTCACACAGCTTCCTGACCTGATGGTGCCATTTCTTCATCATGCACCTTGTATCCGCACTTGGATGGTCTCGACCTTGTTGCCTCTGCTACGCCGCAATCACGAGTACTATCCCCACGACCCTATCACACAACCCCTCGAATCTTTCGAGCGCCTGGACAGCAAGAGTGCCGTGACCCTATTGCTGGCGCAAACCGGCGTTCATGAGAGCGACCTGCCGCATGTTGGGAGGGACCTGCGTGGGCTAGTCGGTCCGTGGCTATATAACGATTCGAGGTGGGAGCGGTCCACTGACGAACCGAGCGCCGGGAAGTTGGACACGGCCGGTGGTGTAACATGCCCAGCCTGGGAATATGTCCTCGAATGGCTCCTTACCCAAGCATCCATGTCATGGAAAGTAGCCGTCAAGGCTGTTGACCAGTGGGATGGACCGAGCGATGTTGACCTTGGCGGCTATGGGTCGGAGTGGCTAGGCGACGAAGAACAGGGGGTGTTGGAACGGAGGTATGCCCGTGCGGCGCTGGCAGCGGCCTATCTTGTCCCAGAAGCTTCTGTCGACGCCCTCTCTGGGGTTAACAGCATCATCACGAAAATAGTGTCCCTCCTCGGACAGGACGCCTGCCCGACACTGCAAGTAGCTTCCTCTTTGCTCTCACCGTATGTCGAACCAGAAGGCGCAGCTCTCATAGCCGAGAAGAGTGCCTCGTTAATGAGGAACGAGCTCCTTGAGGAATCGAATTATCTGACCACACCGAGCCCGAGTGCCACTGGATTGCTCCATGTCCTGACGTTGAGTGCTTTCATACTGACTAAAGCTGGCACGCCTTGCAACGTGCGGAGAGCAGGGGAACTCGCCTTCTTACAGGACGAGAAGGAACAAAAGCTCGATGCTATGAAATTCATTCGCTCGTTCGCTGCGAACGGCCCGGCAAATGACGATAAGTATTGGATCCGGGCTCGAAACGAGCTACTGTGGCTTCGCGACTGGGGTGCCGACGAAGCAGTAGGCATCGCCGGTAGCCACGTTTGTGGGGTTTTCGCACAGCTAAAGAAGGAATTCCTCGAAGTCGAGTGCCTCAAGGCCTTCTTGGCAAAGACACGTAAAGCAACACGAAGCCCCTCGGAGGCCAGTTCCAAAAGTTGACACGTAGATAGGATATTCTCTGGCGAGATCGATCTATGAAGACTCTCCCGAGAGACCGTTAAGCGAGGAGATATTACGAGAGACGCTTGTGGCTGCAGCGATGGAAGCATACGATAATGCCTCCAACCCACATCGCGGACGTGGAGGGCTTCTGAAATGCGACAATATGTGCGTTTGTTCCACCCATCGCCCGTGATGGCTACCAGTGCACGCTCATGCTAACATGTCTACTAGTATGCACGCGTTCCCCGGGGCTCTGCCAGAGGCGCACCCTACGTCTAGGCGGGTTGAGGCGCTCTTGAGAGCGACCCATGGGCTTTCCGAGTACCGTCTGGTACTAAAAAAGGGAGAGCCGTTCACCCCCGTAGTCCTGAGAGTACATGCGGACCCGGTGTCGATCATTGGGAAAGTGTTGGAACAGAACCCCAAGAGCTATACTAATGTTCAGGGCCTGCTTGAGATCGGCTCCAATATGGTCGATGCCGCTCTCGTCCTCGCCGTACAATCTGGACAAGCAAAAGCGGAACCCGGCCAAGTTCCTGCCAACCAGCACACGACGACTCGTCAACGGATCACGGCAATGTGCGTGGACGCTGCCCTGACCGAGGATGATTTCGAGACAGCCTACTCGTATGTAGTCAACCGGCTCGCGGCGGAGGCCGACCCCAGCCGGGCCGCGGACGAGTATGCGTGGAGAGCTGCGTTGCAGGCGGGTAAGTACCGCCGCACAGCACGGACAGTAAAGCCGACACATATTGGAACGGCCAGCGGCAACCTCGAAATACGACATTTAGAGCAGCGAATCGAATGTCTTTCCACGGCACTGCGTATTGCCCCGCCCGCGACCCTGCAGGAGATTCTGAACGTTTTTCGAAAGTGTGAGGAAGAACTCAACGCGGCCATCAAGGCAGACGAAGCACAAGAATCAGCCTGGGATGACCGCGGGGACTTGCAAGCGATGCCTGGCGCTTTTAGCAGCACCGTCCCTGCAGGCGTGACCAGAAGTAACACGAGGCGGCCTAAACACGCTGAGGAGGCACCCATGTCTCTATTCGACTTGTCGAGGGCCAGCATATCCAGAGCCCAGCGCAATTTATCCGCCCTGTCGAGCCTGCAGCGCAGCGAGGAGTCGCGAGCAACAGATGCAGAGGGGGGGTGGAGCGGATCGCCTGGGCAGCAGCGTACAAGGAAGAGAGACCAGCTGAGGGAGGCAGCCGTGGGCACATTGGCGTCAGGCGTTGGCTGGCTCCTTGGCGCCCAACCTGCTAGGGCCGAGGACGATGAATGAATCTAACGTGTGGATAAAGTGAAATGAATAAATGCGGGAAACGATATACATTACGAGATGCCATCGCCATTGGCAGCATCGTGGTACCTAGTAGGTTAGTTGTTATAACGCAACACTACTTGATAATTTCAACCTATACAAGTACCAAACATCGACTCTATAAGGCTGTGATTCTGTTTATTATGCATGTGCCATCTTTTGACGCCATTGCAAGGTGGAAGAAGTAGGCCGCTGCTGATATATAGGTACTTACCTGGTTAATATATATACTTGGGCTGTTGATTCACGAGCGCTTCGGCCGGTGCTGGGAGAGTGGCATCAGTCGTGCAATTCTCATAAACAACACCTATCCCAGGATACCAATTGTTATATCAACCACCACCGCAACTAAACAGACAAATAAATAAGTAAGCAGCGCATCTTACTCCAGCCTTTGCTGGCAGCCAACCCGTGGAATTATATAAACATCACACTAACTAGCACGCAAATGTGACATGCCCTCTCCAACAACACAATCCTATTTAGTCAAACAAACCCCTACGTTTCTCTTCCTGGTCCTATCTAACCTGACCTTAGATTAGCTGTTAAGCTGCGTTCATTACGTTAGACGGATATATTAAGCGAGCCATTTACAAAGTCCCCCGAATTCGCTGATTAGTAATAGCCAGTCTGCTCAGGGCGCGGCCAGTCGCCTCTGCAAGTCTACCAACGTTCTCTTTGTCCCGCCCAGCCTCATCCCCTATTTCGAACCGGACAACTTTGGGCTCGACACGCCTGCCCAGGGGTTCCCCGTACAATTTTGTAAGACCTGGGATGTACTTGTCGACCTTCTTGGTCGCACCGGAGGACTGTTGCGCCGGCAGCGAGCGCACGTCTGCCGCGGGTTGGGCTTCAACCTGGGTCTCGGGCTCTTCCTTCAGGACGGCCTTGAACTGGCTCCGGGCGCGCTCGAACCGGTCGTAGGCGCGGTCATAGGCGGCCGTGTCAGCCTCATCGGTCTTCTTGAGCTCTTTGCTCGCCTCGATGTATTCGCGCAACACTGCCGGGTGTATCGAATGCAGGTCCTCGACGTCGTATTCACCCACCTGCCACATTCCCAGCCCGTAGTCGTCGCCAACGTCGGCGGAGCCGTCCTTTGGGCTTTTATCCAACTGGGCTGTGTTGTTGTTGTTGTTGTTGTTCGGGTCAGTGTCTAGGAGCACCTCGGTTATTGAATTTAATCCGCCGTCACTGCTGCTGCCGCTGCCACTCCTGTAACTACCACTGCCACTGGTGGAAATGTCGGTAAGAAATCCGGTCTTTCTGGAGCCCATCCATCTCTTCTTTGATGGCTCATCGGCTCTGGAGCGTGCAGTGAGCTCCTCTGGTGCTTGTCTTTTTCTCACACCTGTAGGCGAACTTGGAGCGAGCGCAGATGCCGACTCGTGCTGAGGAAGAGGACCGATAGACCGGAATGCATTTCCCCTTGTTTCCTTGGCAGGGTTTACCTCCGGCTTAACCATGGTGTTGGTGTAGAGGGCAACGGTTGGGGTATCCGGGGGCCTCGGATACGGTGTTGGTGGACCGGGCGGGGAGGGTTTCAGAAAAGAAGAGCGACTTGAAGCAGCGGAACCGTCGGCACGATGTGTAGTCGGCTCGGAAATCGTGGTCACGGTAGGTGATTTAAGCGGGTAATGTATAGAAGCGACATGGGCGGGCCCAGTTACGGAAAGCCGTGTCTCCGAGCCCCACTTACTCCGACGCAAGTTTATCGGCTTCGGCTTGCCAGCTCTGGGCTTCGCCAGCACGGCGGACGGTAGCGGTCGTCTCTTGTCTTCGGCCGCCGGGTTATCTGGTAGCTGTAGAGGATCTCGCGACACATGGCCGGCAAACTGGGATGGCGTCCAGCGCGCGAGAGAATGCGTGGTGATAGGGTTGAGCACCAATGGCAGTCTCTTCCCCGCCTTTCGCTCTGCCAGGGCTCTGTTGAGAGGATCCCAGACCTGATGCTCGACAGTCTCAGGATCGAATACCATAGGGTTCAATCCGCCCACGCCTTCGAGGGCCAGGCGCCGGTCGAGGCGCGGAAACATCTTCTCCTGCGTGTCCCAGGTCACGAAACCAGTCTCAAGTTGGATGCCCGCATTCACCTGCAGCCTCTGCTCCATTGGCGCGCCGGCCTTCAAGCCGTCGCCAGCATGCTTTCTGTTCCACCAGTTCTTCGCATCGTAGAGCGTCGGATCCGCTCGGGTGGGCGCATTCGGCCGACGCTTCAGGTAGCTGGTGGCACTAGCGGATTGGTTGCTCATCTTGGTTGTTCTCGTGCCGAGGGAGCGAATGAAGTGAGATTTTGACACGCACAACAGGCTGTTAGTATATGTCGATGTGCAGGGTTAGGAGGGTTAACGTAAAGGCCGTGGGTTTGTACGGGGTACATTAAAATGAAAAGAAGCGAACAAGGCCAAAGCACATTTTACGTATGAACATCGAATACTCGGGGGAAGTCGATGAAACCGAACATGCACCAAGTTTCCGGTATAATTTTACCACTCGCCAGTCCGCGTCATCAAGCTTTGTCCGGGGTTCTTCTTTATTCGCTTGAATGACATTGCGGAGTCGACGGTTTTGGAAAGACGCCTTTGGTCGAGCGCTCTCGAAACTGAGACAAACCTGCTAGCCACACGATACCCGTGTCCAGGTCCATCGTCAGAATTTGCTGATACGACGGAAACGGAAAGCGTCAAGGTACGTACTGGTGATTGGTAAAGTCTATGGTGTTTATTGTCTGGTGTTGACCGATACCTATGTATTACGCAGCCCAAAGAGAAGAGAAACAATGAGAAGAAAGAAAAAGGAATAGAAAATAGGAAAATAGGAAAATAGGAAACCGCATCCATGGGAGATTCAAAGTTGAATTCATTCATACTGAAGGGAAACTAACTGTCTTCCAATTGGCCTTCGCATACCCACCTGCGTTACGTACGGCATCATGTTGCCCCCTGGGAAAACATCAAGCTAACACGAGGGCGATATAGAATCGGACTTTGTTAGCCCCCTGGTCTCCAATAAGCGCATGAGTAAGGTTTAGTAGCTAGATTTGCTTCGTCGCCTGCATTGTACCGTGCGCGTCAGTGCCCTTCACATGACGCATATCGATATCGAACCCATCATATGCTATACGTTCGGGTCCTCGGGAATGCAATAAAGACGGCACTATTAGCAAGCATGAACTGGAAGGGGCCAAGACTTTACCTGAAGGATAACAACTCCTGTGAAAACCATCGACACGACGACGGGTCTGGCTTGAGGATTAGGCGCATAAGCGTCAGGACACATCGGACTTGCGTAACCCGAAAGGAGTAAACGCGCTGGAAGAGGGCCAGGGTGTTACAGTGGCCAGCGGATACGTCGTCATACAGTACAGCAACCTGTCGATGACGGGATTTCTGGTCTTCTGTTGGCTGGGAGCGACTTGTTATGGCGCGCGTGTCAATGGTAATTTTACGGTATTAGAGCCGAGTCGATTCAACGTTGCACCTTTTTGGGAATTTGCGATCAATTATGTGTTGCATTTTGCGGGCCATCAACGCAGAGCTGTCTCGAACCTCTGCTCCGGCCAAACGTTTTGCTGAAGGCTGGCTCAGGCGTGCCATGCGTGGCCATCTCGATCAATCCCGAAAAGAAACCCTGGAAGAAATAATGATACACGTGACAGGCTGGAAGGCGGAACCCCCGTCCGACGAGAAAATTAGGGGGGTCGGGGATCTCGTGGCGACAAGGCGGAGGATCCAAGGGAGGGTTAGGTGTATGTGTTGGTTGCATGTGTTGGGCAAGTGCGTTCGAGCCCGCAGCGATGTTGACCTATCCCACGAAAGATTTCTCTGGCCGCAAAACCGCAAACCGCAATTCCTGTAACAAATAGCACAAGGCAACCATTCTAGCATCCTCATCCCCATCCCTTCGTACCATATCCTCCCATTCGTAGGAACATGTGTGCCGGAATGTGAACTTGACCGAGAAGGAAATGAGATACGAGTAAGAACGAGAGCAAACAAGACAAGGAAAAGTAAAGACGAAAGGAAAGAAAAACTGCGAAGCAGAACTACTCGAAAGCCCTTTTCCATCCCTGTATACCTGCCGAAAACAAACTCCAAATATCGCAGTTGTTATGTTACCCACCAGGCTCGCATGGCCACGAGCAACTCATGCGGCGGACGAGGTGGCAGACAAGGCGCCTCCACCCGATGGACCTGACTTCATACGAAGAACAAAGAACGAAACGTGCGGAACGGTAGACGAGAGGCAGCCGCCCCAACAGACTCGCGAGCAAATAGTGCCAACCATCAGGGAGCGCTGGCATAGGGATCGCGTGCCTCGGTCCGCGCGCTCGATTCACCGTATCCCGATGCGGCCGGCTCACGCGGAGCTCTTGCGCCATCTCGCTCAGGGCGCTCATATCGGTCTCGGTCATAACTGGGACCACGTCGGTCATCGCCACCGCGAGGGCCGTATCTGTCACGCTCTTCACGGCCGCCACCGTAACGATCGACGCGACCATAACTCTCATCACCTCCACGCTCGCGACGTTCATATCCACGATCGTGGCCGCGATCCTCTCTACCACCGGCACCGGCACCGGCACTATAACCACCTCGGTCATCGCGATAGTTACGGTCATAGCCACGGTCTTCACGGTAGCCGCGCTCACCGCCACGGTCATCGTTACGAGGACGGTCGTATCCTCCACCTCCACCTCCACGATAGCGGTAAGGGTCGTCACGACCAGCGTAGCCGCCGCCACCACCATAATGGTGACCACCACCATAGCCTCCACCATAACCACCCCCACGGCGACGCTCGTCGAATCGAGGTCGTCCGCCCTCTGTTCCCCGACGTTAGCACGGTAGAGGCCAAGTGGGCGTAATTAACAACGACCGGGAGGTGTGGGCTATAGAGAATAGCGAAAGACTTACCTCTCTTGGGTGGTCCGAAGTACTTTCCGGGTGTGGGGGTTCGTGGACGGGCCCGTCGAGCTTTCTCAATGCTCAAGGTCCGACCCTCAATCTCCTCATTTTGTAGACCATCTTTGGCAGCGTCTGCTTGGTCCGAGGTGACCATCTTCACAAAGCCAAAGCCTCGGGATTCCTTAGTGTGAGGGTCTTTCATAATCTGGCACTTTTCGACCTCGCCGTATTTCTCAAACAACCGGGTCACTTCAGCTTCGGACAGACGAGGATGGATTCCTGTAACAAAAAGATTGGATCCGGGATTAATCGATCCATCTTCATCCTTGCCATTGTCATCTTTGGGAGCACTATCGGCGAGAGATGTCAGTATGCGGTGAAGGCCGAGAAAGTCTGCCTGAAGAATGTTCGCTAACCGGTGGTCCTGGCCATGGCCGGGAGAAACTGATCGGCGGCGCGATGTGTCAATGCCGTCGTCGCGCGACGCTCGTGGAGAAGCGCTGCGCTGATCGCGTTCGTAACGAGGACCATCGTCTATTCGAGAGAGGCATATTTAATAAGCGTAAGACAGGATGGAGGGATCAGACCAACAGAACATACCGTCGTAGCGATCACCGTTTGCCGTCTCGTAATCCATTGCCGTGGTCGCCATGGTTGGGGCAACGACGTGTTTTCTATTACGCGATAATAACGGTAAGTTAGCGGTATATCTCCAAATGTGTATTTTTGCGTATGTGAGGTTGTAGCGACAACAGGTTGCAAAGACGCCGAGTTTGCAAATGCCAGTAACGCGCGCAGCGTAGGTAGGTGACAGATGGGATAGGTATGTAATATGGTGCACTGTGGGGCGAATCAAATCTAGTAGGAATTGACGAGCAGATAGAATGATTCGAAATGCATGAGTGGGAACATCGTACCGTACAATAGCTTGTCCAATATCTTACTTCGTGAGTTGAATGAGGATGAGCCGTGGTTGCAGCCTTTCAGGGTAAAGATAAGAAGGGAGAGAGGAAGAAAATTTGGTGAGGTACAGGCAGAAGAGGGCGAGGCGAGGCTCTGCAAGCCAGTACTATTTTTTATTTGGTACAGGCGGTTACACAAGGGCCAACAGAGGGAGAAGAGCTGGGGGTTAAGTTTAAGGTAGGTACAGTACGGTACGGTACGTACTAGGGTGGGCATCAATGTAGAGGTAGGTACCTTGAGTGCCTGCAAAGCGTAGGCTAATACCTAGGTATAACACCTCCTTACCTTATCAGGTATATATATAAACAATAGTAAGAAAATAAAAGTTAAGTTATTATAAACTATAAAGTAAAGGATTTTATAAACCTTTTAATTAATACATTTAAAGTATAAAGATTTTTAATATTTACTTTTTATTTAATAAATAGTTTATATTTTTTTATTTAATATATTATTTATTAAAGTTAATTTAATTAGTATATAAGCGCTAATTTTATAATTATATATATATAATTTAATTTTATAAATTATAATTTAAAATAATTATTAAAGTTTTATTATAATATATATTTATTATTTTAATTTAATATTATTAATAGCTTTTATATTTAATAAATACTATGCTATTTAGTACAATTCCTAATTTTGTTATAATTCACCTATCTCTTTAACACCGTCTCTAGCAACATCGGCTGCTAAGGCTTTAGCGATGTCGATGACAGGGGGCGATGACGCATCCAAATGTTTGAGACCAGCCGCTGCTTTGCCGTGGCACGCTCTTTCTAATGCTAGGAAGGCAAAGTGACCCCCCACCACAGGCCGTGCCATGAAGAAAATGCCAGGGAACTCGCCCATACCCTCAGTTTCATACAGATCTGTAAGGGGTCGGTCTAGTCGCCAGATAGTCAGTAGGGGGTGGGTATAACAGGCTTTGACGCCAACCTTGTGTTTGAAAGGAATTGTTTTACCTGTAACTGTCTCGTTGACCCATTTTGCCACGTTCTGCAAGATCTCCGCGCGTACCTCCTTACCGGCCACAGCGGCGGCAAAGAACTCCCAATCACTCTTGGTGTACAAGTGGCGGCTGTCCAGCGGCAGCCCGTACCGTTGGAGGACATTATGGTACCAATCGCTCTGCATCTGGTAGATCTCGTCGGGGATGAATGTTGTCCTCTTGCCTTGGATCGTGCTCTTATCACCTGCAAGAACTTGCTGCGGCTCTTCATGAATAGTTTGCTTGGGCCCCTTCGATGTTGGGGGCAGGTGGAAACACAAGAGCGCGTCGGCGAATAGGTTGTACAGCGTTGTCCATGACCCGTACCAGGTATATGCTAGTTTGGCATGGGTTTTGTCCCTGGATATACCGTACTCTTGCCACTTGTCGATATACTCATCCGCTATGTTGCTATACCATTTAGCATCCGGCTCCTCACCTATCATCTCCGCAATGCCGCTCATGGCCTTGATACCGATAATGCCTTTCAAGGCCAAATTCGTCTGGTTTGCTAGCCAACCGGCGAAGTCATCCGTGCAGAGTTGATTAGCGGGTATTAGAGACTCTCGGACGAGGTAGCCCGTCCACTTAGTCCACAAATCGTACGAGTGGCGTAGCCATTTTGTTGCGGCTTTCTCGCCCGTAGTTCCCATTTCCTCGAAACTCCTATCCATGCCATAGGCGTCGATGCTCGGAGATAACTTTTCCGGGCCCAGCCCAAGCGGTTTGGTCCAAGGGAGGGCATCGAGGCTAAATTGGGGCCCAGACCCGTCTCTCAGAGCATTAGCCAATGCAAGTCCCATGATCAACATGTCGCCGCATTCTTCGACTGGCATGTACTCATCCTTTCCATCACTGTGTCCGGTCGCATTAGGGAAATGCGCTCCGAGGTCATGCATGCTGTAATCGTTAGGATATTGGCCGCTAAGCTGGTGCTCGATAAGGGGCTCCAGGAGGTAAGCCAGCCATCGAGGGTTGGTGTACAGGAAGAAGGGGAATGATGGGAAGATAACATCGACTGTTTGGAAATTTCCATTTGACGAGATCTCCTTCAGGAAGAGGATGGGCGAGTCAGGTGTCCCTGAAAACTGCGTCGCACCAAGAACCTGGCGGGCAGACAAGGCCGCAATATCTTGATAATCCCGTGAGCCCGAGGCGTAGGCATCTTGGGCGAGCTGATCTGCGTAGTCCCGTGCGAGGTAAACCGCAGTCTGGTAATCCTCGTAATGGTATTGTATCATGTCTTCGGGAGTGAAGAAATACGATGCCCATAATGGTCGCATCATGGTTAATCCGCGGGCAGAGGCAAACTGTACGACGGGATCCTGAGTGTATGCAAATGTGAATAGAACACTATCGTGACGGGGATGAGTGGAGGTTGCCGAGTAGTTGCCCAACTTGAAAGTCTTGGAAAAGGCAAAGATGGGCTCTTCTTCGAATATGCCCCGATATGAGTCGTCAACCTCGTTGTTTAACGTCCCGGACTCAGCAAAGACTCGGCGCGTACGTATGGAGTCCCCAGACTGGTGCCGGACATCGGTAGGGGCCGAGATATGGAGCGTTCCCCATTCAGCACGATCGTTGGCCTCGGTGAAAAGCTGCTCGTCCGCCCGGGAGACCCGCCAGGTCTTAAGCCGTGTACTCTTAGACTTGGGGCTTAAACTAGCTTCCTCAAGGTTCCATTGGATTTTACTCTCCCGAATGCCACTCACCCACTCCCCGTTTACGTCTAAATATATGCTGACATCGGTCGAGCCACGTACAAAACATGTGAGGTAACTTGCCGGCAAGCCTTGTCTCAACGTGGACGTAGGTGTGATAGGTGATAGGAATGACAAAGTGATCTCGACATCTGAACCTTGAAGGCTATAAGTGAGATTTGTGCTAGAAGCATCGAAAGTCGCACCATGATAGCGAGGAAGCGAGATATTGTAGCTGTGATGGACACTCGATCAGTCCTTGCGTGCTCTTTTCTAACAGTCCAGAGCACCTTTCAATGTACACACCTGGAGCTGTGTTGGTCGAGGAAATCCTGGGGCCGCCCCAACAAGGGGTATACGGTCTGGGACTCCTGGACAGAAGCCATGATGGCGAAGCCAACCGTTTCACCCCTCCAGAACATGGGCCAGTTTTGCCAGGGAGCATCTCGGGCACGCGGCAACCAGATACTAAGATACGGGTTACGTACAATGAGTGGTAACACAGGTGGAGTCAGAGTCGAAGCATTGACAGTGACGGTAGCGGCGAGCGCTGATATGATGAGCCAGAGGCACAACATCATTGCTGCAAGTCCTGGCTACGTGTATCACTCATCGGCCAAGAGCCTCTGGAACGAAGCGGATCAAAAAGCAAATGGACAGCTGAGTATCTGACGCGAACGACGGGTTTAACTTATGTACGGTACTGGAAGTTATATAATAAAGGGGATAGCGGGGATTAACAGGGCCTATGCTGTATCAAATGTGAATAGACACAGGAGGATACTTTAGGCCAGAAAAATAATGCTGACATGCAGAGGAGAAAGAGTAAATCCATTTACGAGACGCAGTCGAAGCAATTACCTCACCAAGACGCAGGTAAGCCGGGCTGGCCAGAATTTGAATTGAAATGGAAGCCGAGCTGGAGCTAGGGCTGGATAGTAATGGAGCTTCCAATGAACTGCGAGAGGCTCATTACTTGCAGAAGGACCTACCCCGTCCTGCCCGTATGATGTTACCTAGTCTAAGTACTCGTACTTACCTACTCGTAAACTACACACACGTACATGGCTACATGCACGCAACTGGACTGTGATGACATCAATTCCATCCTTCCACACAGAACCCCACCTCGTCAGGATCCAAGTAGGTATTGATATTATTAATAAAATACAAGTCTGGGGAGGGCGGGGGAGGGCGGTGAATGGGGAATGGGGAACGGGGACCGGGGGAAGCGGAGGCGATCGGAACTGGGAACTGGGAACTAGACTGGGACATGCTTACCTAACGTGTGTAGAATTATCACGTGCTATGTATTGCTAGTAACCTTGAGAAGGTGCATACATCTACTCGTACCAACAGCCTACATTACCTACATGTAGGTTAGGTACTCGCAGTTCACGTAATCGTTACCTTACTCCCTTGCGATTTCCATTCAAGGCAGGCCCGCAGGGTGGCAAGCACCAGGATACAGGATGCGGGGCCCTAGAGGAAGCCTGTATTTGGTCCTTTACTTGGTACATTATCATTCAATAAAATACATACACATTTTATAGAAAAGGTCTGGACTCAGCAATTGCCAGCGTAGAGTCCACAGAGTCCAGAGTCCAGGCCAGACATTGTGGAGAAAGTAGACTAAGAAGCTAGGTTAGATTGTAATACCCAAACTCCAATCAATGGCATTCTTCTTACTTATTTTCAATCGCGAACCCTAGCTAGACGAATTAAGAGTCGCAATCCTACCTTAGCCTGTTGCTACTCGACAAAAGGAGAATAGAATAGACCCGGGCATGCACCCTGGTGTGTGGGTGGTGCGTCAAGTCTTGTGCCTTGCAGGGCGATAGAGAGACAAGCCCGCACAGGGCAAGAAGACAAGACAAGGAGGCAATACCAGAATACGACTCACAGCCAGGTAAAACGTATACGTACGAGTACAGTAGTCTAGGTAGTCTGACTGATCAGATCAGTTACTAGATGAGGTGACAAGATAACAGGTAACCCAGGCGGAAAATCCCATGCTCCAAGACTTTCCGCTTTCGTCTCGGCGAGAAGGTTGAAAACACCGAGCCTTGTAGAGGCAGTGGCTTGTGGATCACCAAGAGTGAATAACTCCGCGCCAATCAACTCGTCTTCTACGCTCGGCTGGGGGATCCATCTTCCACTGCCGGCCCGTGAACCTGTCATTTTAGGGTGCACTATTCCGAAAGAGAGGGGTTCATCGGGTTCGCGGGGGAGTGCCATGGTTTGCGATTTAGGGGATACATAGATCATAGAATATAGAACATAAAGCTTTCTGCCTCGAGAGAATTTACAGTTTTTCTGGTTTCTTTCTTCCGATTTCCCACCTCAACATCTTATCTACTCGTTGTGAATATTTACGTCTCTAGCCGCCGAAGAATTGACAATTCTAGCTGAGTTTTTATACCAGGTGCTCCAATAAAGCCTTTCCCCGATTGCGACCCTTCTAAGAGGAGCAGTTATACCGAGAAAGAATACCTCGTCGAAAACTCCACAGCCTTTCAACATGGCTCTCGCGGGATCGGTCTTCGCTGTCACTGGTGGTGCTAGTGGGATTGGATTCGCCACAGCTAAGATACTGTCTTCACGGGGAGCCACCGTGTGCATTGCTGATGTTGATCCCGAGGCCATGAAGCAGGCAGAGGACTACTTCGGGCCCCTCAACGTCCAATACACAATTACCAAGGTAGACATATCGAAGAGAGAAGAGGTCGACTCGTGGATCGGGGGCATCGTAGACAAATTCGGAAGGCTTGATGGTGCGGCCAACGTTGCCGGCGTTATCGGCAAACACCATGGCGTCAGAGAAGTCAAAGACTTAGACGACGACGAGTGGAACAGGATCATCGCCGTTAACCTGACGGGGACCATGTTAGTCTAGTTACTGTTGATGACAAGTGATGCAGCAGGTAATAATAACATCAACAGGTATTGCATGAGGGCGGAACTACAAAAGATCAGCGACGGAGGCTCCATCGTTAATGTTTCCTCTGTCCATGGACTGAAAGGTACCGAGCAAATACATCCCCTGAACGCAAGCAAAGTAAGCCAATGCTAACCATGGCTATAGGTTTTGCGAAATACGGCGCATACGAGTACGTAGAATTCTCCATCGCTCATTTTCTCTATCCGGTTTTCCCTCTCTTATCCGATTTGAACCATTGCGAAAAGCAACGTTGTCCCCCATCGTGAAAGTCCGAAATTGGCCGGCAGAGTTTCCCTTTGAGACCAACTTATCGCACGCTTCAATGGCAGCGAAGACATCCATTAGGGCCGTCGTGAAGATATATTACTCACCCATGTTTCTATTAGTGCGAGCAAACACGGAATTATCGGGTTGACAAGGTCTGCTGCCAAGGAGAACGGCGACCGAGAGATCCGAGTGAATGCAGTGGCTCCGGGGGCTATATTCACACCACTGATGGAGAGGGCCTGGAAGATTCACAACTATACGCCTGCGAAGCTTGTCAGAGGAGCTCCACCGGAGGACGAGGCGGCCTTTGGCCGGCAAGGAACGGCTGAAGAGGTTGCCAGTGTGATCGCATTTCTATTGGGACCGGACAGCAAATACGTGACCGGCACTGTCCAGTCGGTGGACGGAGGCATGTGATGAATAGATGCACAAGCTCAGTATTAGGAAGGCCGGTTATTGTGGCAGTTCAAAAAACGTCTTCTGGTTGAACCTCATGCTTCCTTCCATCGGTTCGAATATGCTCCAGGGACTTATCTCGTGACATGGGCTTTCGCATGTCGTAAGCATCTTCACCATGTGCAGCGGGGTCGTTGACGTTGTCGCCATAGTAGTCCTTGACGACGCGATAAACACTATACCCCATGCCCTCGTAAAACCTGATGGCCTTCTCGTTGCTTTTGCGGACAAACAGGTCCACAAAGTAGGCATCAGCGGCCTCGGCGCCTGCTTCAAGCTTTTGAGTGAGAATCTTGCCAATGCCCATCCGCCGGGCCTCAGGCGCAACAGTAAGAGCGGTAATGTGGGCGTGCCATGGAAGATAGTGTTCAGAGTGTTTAAAGTACTCGGGAGAGCTCTCCGTTTTGCCCATGACTGGAATGCGTCAGGAAAGGAGTCTTCTCCAGGGCGGGGTCAAGAACCTACTGTAGCCGAGAATGTTTCCGTTCTCGTCAACAGCCACTTGGAATAGCGACGGCCATTTCGCATAGTACTGGAGATAGAAACCTAGATCGTAAGTCTCGGTCAACGGGTCGAGGTTGCATTTGGCAAAACGATGCAGATCTGATGGCTCGAAGGCCCGAAAAGAAGTCATGATCGATAAGCTTAACAACCGGCGTGGATTATACGTGACTGGTATGTAGGGGGGTTCAATAGGGGAGCAACGAGGCTGGAAGGATCTGTGCTCGTAGCCGGCGATAAAGCTTAACTCTTCCCGCCTACTAACTTGAGTGGTTAGATAGCTGATCGATAAGAACGTCTTAGATATCTATTTAACAGTTGTCAGGCAATAAGTTTTAGATTTATTAACTAGTATTAGTTAATATATTTAAGAATTATTTAAATATATTATTTAGCATATTTTATATTTATATTTATAGTTATAAGAAAATTATAAAAAGCTTTTTAAATATTACTTTTAATAAAATATAATATTTTAATTTAAGTTTTATAAAAATAATTTAATATATTATATATTAAATTAATATAAATAATTAAACAAAATAATTATATAACTAATAATAATTTAGCTAAAAGTAATATAGCTAGTTAATAATAAACTATATTAAATAATATTTATAAAATATTTTTATATTATTTAATAATTAAAATTTTAAATTTTAAAAATATTACTTTATATATTACTTTTATATTTAAAGAAAATAAATGCTTATTTATATAATAATTATATTTTATTATAAATATAAAATAATTAAAATAATTAAATATTTTATTAATTATATTTAATAAAAAAAATAAAAAGCACTAAGCTTTATATAAATATAAACACTTTTATATATTAAAATACTTACTTTATCTTTTCTTTTATTTAAAAAGTTATTTATATTCTACGTAGGAATGTTTTAATGCTAGTATGATTATAAGTATGCAAGTTAGAGGTAGAGGAACCCTTTTGGCCTGTAATGGAAGTTTAGTCGTTTACAGAAGTTTGTTTAGGCTGGGGTACGATGTACCTGACGCCTCTAAAACTTTATCCCGACCAAAAACAACCAGAGTTCTGCCAATAGGTAATTTCTCATTTATATTTGAATTTGAAGAGCTGGAATATACTCTTTCTTTCAATGACAGCGCGGGTGCCGTCATTCCCTTTATGTCGGAATAGCTTAGCATAGCGGGCGTCTTCTTGTCATATATTTCCTTGCCCGGTGGCCTTATCGGTTCCGCCCACTCTAAGTACAAGGTACTGTATGGATACGACCGCTCACATACCTAGCTTCTTTTTCCAGGTCTCAGGAAGCCACAGACCTTCGCGATACGACCATACCCAACACCGAACACGCCAGAACTAATTTTTGACGGCCTCTGCGTCTGATAATTTTTGCTGCGACACCAGTAAGATAAGGCACAAGGATTCTGTTCGACGTTTGGGAGAAAGGAGCCCGCGAGCTGCGTTTAAGAGTTCGTCAACGCCGTTTCTAATTTTCGAGGGCCGCTACCTAGACGCGCTCACTGTCTGTCCTATTCAACCTGGAAAGGGTCATGTCGCGGTCCCCACGTACACCGCGCCACACCCGGCAGCCCTCGGCCATCGACACAAGCTACTTCAACACAAGCCCCAATGTATCGCCCAGTGTTCGACGCCAGTCAAAATCCTCATTCCACGAACCGCTGACCCCACTACGTCACAGCATGAATGAAGCTGAGTTGCACGACCTAGGGAGCGGTAGTGGTGGCCAAGACAACGGCTTGGGAAACCTGGCTGATGAGTTGGCCGACGCATTATCGGGCTCTGGCGATGACGATGAATACTATGGCGATGAGTACGACACTCATGAAGACGGATCCGAAATGATCGACGGCGTTAGAGATAGCGGGGTCGATGTTGGCGGTCAGGCCGACTTCCCGAGCAGGGCAAAACCTTCGGGCTTGAACGTGCCTTCACCAAACGGCCGTGGTCACCGCCGGACAGAGAGTGCATACGACGGCAGTGAATACGGCTCGGAATCAGACCTTGAATCGCCCGGCATGCCGCCGAGTCTGGTCTCTAAGATAGATGCAGTTGAATCTCTTGCCCGGAGAGGGGTTGAGAATACAGGCGGCCCAATGGACAACGTATTCAAGCGAGTGGTAGACGGCTTGAGAGACCTTGGCTCTCAGTCCGGGGTTGAGGGCAGCACAACTAGGTTAGCCCCCAGCATTTTCTTGTGTGCATTCGCGATTTCCGTGCTGACATACCTCGCAACAGGTTGATAACCGCACATACCGCTTTGGCGTCACATCTAGCGCACCAGACGAGGCAGCTGCACAACCTAACATTCCCCCTGCTCTCGCCTCTTGTGGCGCCTCCCGACCCGGACACTATAGACAGCCTACTCCCAATACTTCAGTCTGTCTCTAATGACATGCCTCGGCCGGCTACTTCGGCATTCGACTCCTTGGCCGCGTTACATTCGGTCACGTCAGATCTCATACAGACCCTGAATTACTTATCAGACACTATACACATGTCGCGGCAGACAACAACCACTGCCACGCGGAGACTACGGACGGCCAAGGAAATGGTGTCCGAGATGAGAAGGGAAGAAGAGCTGAAGGAAGAAGGTGAGAGGTGGTTGACGAGGGGAAACTGGGGTGAAAGGCTCCAGAATCGTGAATGCGCCGGTGTCTGTCGAGATGTAGTTGGTGGGTTTGAGGAGGTATGCAACGGTTGGAGAGCGCGACTACTTGCTCAAGCTGAGTCGGTCTAGAAAGCCATGGTTCAAATGATGAAGAATCTAAATCGGGGGCTTGGCAGGCCCCCCTGTCCGGCTGAGGCGTTCCCGCCTGAGACTTACCCGGAAGACTTCCTTTGTGGTTCCGCAAGAGGGGAACAATAAGTGTGACCACGGACCAACTTCGTTGTCATGCATTTTGAACCATTTGAGAGATACATAGAAACATGGAATTTTGCATACGGAGAAGCTAGCACCGGAGCAATAATACATGGTTAGATACCTTCTACCGCCCCCCTAAGCCCCTCCACTACACGCTAGGTAGACCCCTCTTTACCGCGGCCCTCGCGCGCCACGGAAATAATGTGAGTCTTGGTTGCTTCTCGCCCGTCGTGCTACACCAACCTGTTTGGCTACGTGGAAGTATGCTGCCTTTTTTATCCAGCCTGATAATCGATGGCACTGCCACCCGAGCCCTGTAGTCCAATCATGTGAAAATAGACATCTCCCTCCGTGCAAAGCAGGGTAAGCGGACACCGAGCTTACTCCAGATAGTAGCTTCGGACGATTATGCTTGTGGATTTCGCTAAACCGGGATTCCGCGCTGATACCCTCAACTTAGCTATTATATGTATTTGGTAAAGTACTTGGAAGGATACGAGCTAGGATGGCCCACGCTCGCCAGGCATCCTATGTCCCGCTGTCACTTAGCTGGCACTGCTGTCCTTTCGCAGCATCTCTGCTACATCCGCGTCGATTGCAGCATCCCCACCCAGATCTGGAAATTCGTCCGCATTGTCTAGTCGTCTCTTTTTCGCGCCGTTAGTAGAAGAGGCAACCGACTTATATACGACCTCGCCCGCCCTGGAACCAGAGCCTGACAGAGAATCACTATTTGTGACATCAACAGTACGAGATGGCAACAGATTCTCGGGAGCGACTTCCGGAGACCTTTCGGGCGCGGAATTTGGCTCCGGTTCGAACTCTTCCTCGTCGTTTGATGGTGGTGTGAGGGCCTCAATCTCGGGCCTATCTGGCTCCGCGCCTCGGTCGTCGTTCAGCTCTTCCCCAGTAATATAAGGCTCATCATTTGGGAGGCCCGCTATAATGGCGCGCTCTACCTCGGTCTTCTTGTCTTCGACCTTTGCCTTCCTTTGCATGATGGTCTCAAGCTCATTTTCTTCGTCTAGCAAGGCACTCCGATTTGTGTCCAAGAGCTTCTGCAGTTGATTAACGAGCTCTCTGCGTGCCTTGACACACTGCTCCACCGCCCCCTCCGCCTGGGCCAGGCTTTTCAATAGACCGCTAAGCCGGGCAGCATAGACAGGGGCCGAGGGAACAGTGCTGCCCGGGCCCATTAGGTCACCATAATCGGCATTTGCCGTTTTAACTGCACTCTTGCTGCTCAAGAGTGACTTGGATACATTATGCTGTGGCGTCGCGAGCGGCGATAGCTCAGCAGGAAGGGAGGAAGAGGCCGTAGCAAATATAGATCCGCCGAGGCCGCTCTTGACTGCTGTACCACGGGCCTTGTCGATATCTGCGCAATGTCAGTCCAGGATGTTCTTGTTCTTCGTCTGGTGCAGAGGGGCGTAAGTAATGCCATCGAAGTACCGGTCCTTACCTTGAATACGGGCGTCAACCGCTTGCTGAATAGGGACTTCGAATACCCCGCGATCTCTCCAAACGTCAACCACCCTGCGAATGCGTTGTTGGATATCAAGAGTTGCACCCTTGTAGGCAACAGCAACTGCTTCGGCTACAGCTGGTGAGAAGGAGACGAGGAACTCCTCCTTGCGACGGGCCTTAGATTGTTGGACTACTTCTAAAGCGACATGTTGTGAGCGAGAGGTTGCCGCTACGGGCCGGACGAAGATGAATGATAATGTACATGGCTGGAAGAGAGGAGACCAGGGCCAGCTAAAACTTACCATTGGCGAGGTAGATCAGATTCAAGCGTTTATGACTGGGGGAGTCTCTCAACTTTCTTAGCCAAAGTTGGACAGTATGATCTGCGTGGCGTCTGGTACAAACATAAACAGAGTAAGTGTGTGCGAACAATCAGAAAGGCAATGGGACAATGCTAGAGTGAAGTGGAAGCCAGGCGTGTTGCTTTGGCCATGGATTACTGTACCTGTAAAACATAATCCATTGGGCTACGCCGACAATGCTGTCTTGTGTCTCTGAGAGAGATGACAGCTTGGCGAGGACGGCATCATCGTTGTACGCCATAGGAAAGACGGCGGCAGGCTATTTGGTCAAACTGAAGCTTTTGGTGTTCCAGTCTGTCCCAGTCTTTTGAAATACAAAAAGCACCACAGGACAGGGACTTTGCTAGTGCCGTTTCTGCACCGAATGATCTTTCTTGAGAGCCGGGAGCACCTGCGCTGTCTCCCTATTTCTCTGTACTGATGTGACTGGGTTGAAGATGAAATGGCTGGATTGATCGCTCCAAGCTCGGTAGCAAGATGGGCGAATTTAATAGCCGAGTCAACAATCTACAAGATCTCTGCACAATGAATCAAGCGTTGCGAGACATACGGACGATCGATGAATGGCTATAGCTACTAATAATCCTTCGTCTTGGATTCCAAACCTTTCAGAAGAGTATAATAGAGAGCTTGGAAGGTGAGCGTCAGAGAAATGGAAGAGGCCCAGATACACGTAAAGCAAAAAGAAGGTTGCGCGACAGGATTTGACTTCCATGTTGTCAATAGGCAAGGTACATAATGTATGTATGTACGCCTGTATGAGTAGGATAGGTACTTGCACGTACAGTTACGTTAAGTACCTAGGTAGTACTTGCTAGCCTGTTAAGGTGAAATGAATACGAGTAGGTACCTACTCGTAGATTCCCTTGATATTAAGTACCCTAGGGCGCAGGCGGGTATACGAGTACCTAGTAGGTATTTCAGCAGGGTGTTATGCTATTGCTTGCCAACCAGAAAAATAACATTGTTGTATTTGTGGAGAGTGATGGTGGGCCATCGCTGGAGGAGATCCAGAGTGTACTGTGTAAAGACGTAAAGACAGAACAGAAGGTAGGTAGCAATCCCGGTTTGTTGTAAGTGCCACTGTATGTGCGTGTAGGTACTCCTCATCCAGGTACCTCTCTTAATGCACTTCCACTTCCACTTGCACATCGCAGATACATTACCCAACACGCAACGTTTACCGGTGACAGTCCGGAACCATCGCCAATTCTTTCCATTTGCACCTGGGAAAGTTCTAGTCGCTACCCGCCTCATACGATAATCTCTTGTCTTGAAATTTAGCGCAAACTACCTCTTCCTGTTCTCAGCTATCACAACCCTTATACCCCGACATGGCAGACCGGTTTCCGTCTTTAGATGATTTTGACTCTGGTGGTAAGTCTGTGCAGTCATAACAGCATTCCAACGTTACCTCTCTGACTATTTCCTTCTGCGCAGCGCAAACAGAGATCGGAGATGTGGGCTCGCCGTCTGCGGATGACTTCTTAGCCCGTGAGCGAGCTCTTCTCGGCGACGATGCCACCCAGTTCACTACGGGGAACGAATCCGCTGCCCTGGCCGACCCTTCAGATGACCTCCTCGGAGAAGGTAGCCCCGCTGGCAGTGCACAATTCGAGAGCCAGTTTCCCGATATCACATCGAACGACGTATGCCAACCGAACACAATGTCTCTATAAATTGCATCATATACTAACTCGTTTGATTATCCACAGCAGGTTGGACCTGGAGGCGCTATTAGTGGGCCCTCAGTAAGCTACAACTCGGGCTATAATGCTTACGCCGAAGAGGAACAAGAGCCCGAGGTAATCAGAGAGTGGCGCGAGAAGCGTGATGCGGCCAACGCAAAACGAGCCGAGGAGTTTGAACGCCAGAAACAGGAGACTATTAAGGAGGCGCAACAGAACATTGACGACTTTTATGAGAACTACAACAACAAGAAGGAGAAGATGATCGCTCAGACCCGCAAAGACGAAGAAGATTTCCTTGCCAACCGAGATAACACAACGTCTGGAGGCACCAGCTGGGAGCGTATTGCAAAGCTGGTGGACGTTAGTGGCAAAGGTCAGAAAGGTGGTGCCAGTGGCTCAGGCAAGGAGCGTTTCCGCGAGCTGTTGATGAGCTTGCGGAAGGATGAAAAGGCACCGGGCGCCGAGGGATATTAGGCCTGATCCTCTTAACAATTCTGACGTAATAGAGCTTTGCTCATAAGGAAAGGCGGCGTACACCACCCAAGGCCCAACGTTGGGTTCTCTAGACGACGGGAGTGTATGGGACTACTGTATTTTTAGACTACACGTTGCGCAGTATGATATTGAGGTCGGACAAACTATGGGCTCATGTCTGCAGCGTAATGAATTGCCCATGGCGGACAGACTGACAGACTGACCGAAAATGATGAAGAGGGAGACCCAGATTTATAGTCCAAATACGAAAAGGTTGCCTGTATGGCGCTCTATTGATCGAGCCTAATGAAACAGAGTGGGCGGCTTTGCCCTGTAGCGTATGATCTTTGCCTCACCCATGAGCTGTGAGGCTTGCTTAGTCTCCAAAGCAGCTGTTATAGCCCAGAATCTTGCGGCCCATCATGTACATCGACGCTGTCAGACCGTCAGACACTGATATTGACAGAAAGTTCACATTAAGACAACAACTCACCACCAAAGGTACCCCATAGTAGGACCTGGTACGGAACCATCAACTTGGAGCTTCGGGGGTTCTGCGTCATATTGGTTAATCGGGCGATATCTACGAGCTTTCGAGTACCGCGTAGAAGTAGGAAGAATATCGCGCGTGTGGGCGGGGGGACATACGATCTGCCAGAGACGGGTGTGCTGCTTGTAGGCTTGCTGGTAGAACCGCTGGTGCTCGGGCACCTTGTTGGGGGCGTTCATCAAACTGCAATTGCTTCCATTAGCATTCTCTTGTCCAACCAAATACGTCCACAGAAACATAAACAACATGGGTCAAGAGGGCGGCGGCGGTAGCAGCCATTGATCGGGTACTCGGGGAAAAGGACTCTCTCGAATGCGGAGTATCTCAGGCTTGGTTAACATACCCCATGATGAATGTCGAAAAGCTGGATTCGAGCTGTCTACCAGGAGAGGTCAATGGATATGCAGATTGAAGGCAAGCAAGCTTTGGTTCAAGCTTGAGGGTTCCGGCGTTCGCTCATAGACTGGCCTTTTGGCGTGGTTCGATTGGCTAGCTGGGGCCGCAGAGTGACTAAGGTAGTAGCTACGCCTAATTGTCGGGGAAATACCTGAAATATCCTAGACTACATAGAGGAGGTCGCAAGTTTCTGTGGGCCTTTGTAGGTAATGTACCTTACGCGTAATTAGGTACAGCGTGCGTACCTACATGTGGTTACCACCCATTTGGAGGTCTGAGCACTGAGGTAATGTACCTTTATTTACGACTATGAATACCTATCTCAAGTTTCTTCTTGAGGGTCTGAATTTCCCATCCCAACCTGTGCTGGATAGCACAAACTCCACCACAACATTACGGTCAACGTTTAGCTGGGCCTCGTGACGGAGATCTGACGTATGGCCGCATTCATATTACAGTAATGCGGCTAGGGGGCCGATTAATTCGACAAGTGAAGCTCGAGCGACATGGCCTCTCTTTGCACGTGTCCGTCCGACTTATATGTTCACAGCCATGCTCTGGCGACGGGCGCTGGTCGATTCCACGAGACCAGAACAGCGCGCGTCGCTCCTCAGCGTCCTTTTACGATTACCAGGAAAACTCTGCTATAAGCTTGCCTGAGCTGCAGATTCCTGAAGCTTCGCGTCCCACCCGTTCTCCCCTGCAAAAGGCAAGCGCGCCCCTTGTCCACGAGTCCACTATATTTCAAAAATGGAGGTCCTTGGTAACCGATCCGGCTCGCCTGTTGGTCGAGTCCGATTTCGCTCGAGAGGGACCTGCGAAGAATCTGAAAGGCCCTTTACTGGTCAATAAGTCGGAGAATCGTACGGATATGGCTCTCTGGGGTTGTCTTTTGGACTTCCAGACGCGCATCAACGGGCCTGCCGGGGTTGTAAAAATATGGAAGGGGCTCTGGGGTCGCAAGGCGCTGTATCATGTTGACGGCCCTTTGGCTGAGATGTTCTGGCGTGTTATCCTGGATGGCATCCTTGCATCTGACGATCCGCACCTTCTTGAGGGTGTCTGGCTCTATAGCGAATGGATGTTCGACTTGCACGGGGTCAGATGGCCACATCTCTACGCTACCATCATAACACATATGCTTCGCACGCATCAATATCGGCAGGTCTTGCCATGGGCGCTGCGGCTGACTCCCAATTTCTACCCTGGACCGGATGAGTTCGGAAAGATCATTACACGGTTCGCTTCTGACAGAGCGCTTAATGAAACTGGTACGCTCGAGTCGCTTTATAAGATGAATTGTGACCACAAGCTCTACAACACTTTGCTTCCGCATTTGTACAACCTCGGCGAGTCCGAAATGGCTAGAAAATGGCGCCGTCTCTGTATTCAGTACGGCGACTTGCCGCTGGAAAACTCAGCTGTTACACCATTCCTACGTTTCCTCCAAGCCTACCACTGGCAGGACGACGAGGACCACCTATCACCCGTAGAGGCTGCCGTTTTACAGGCCGGGCCCCAACATGCGGCGGGGACGGGACCGAAGCTCTCGAGAGAGGCCGTAAACATAATATACGGGGAGACCTTTGGAATCTCTCCTAAGAATTACAACGATCGACTCGGCGCTAAGTGGCTTGCTAGCAGATGGGTGAGCCTCGACACGGCCGTATCGGCATTATCCGCTCTAGGCGTACAACGGATCGGTCCGTTGTCTCTTCAGTCCATCGGTCTTCGCGCCGGAAGCGCCGAGGAATTGGCGAATCGGATATCCCAGCTTGAGGAACAGCATATTCATATTGAGCAGTCGAATTACGTCGAGTTGGTACGTTACCTCGTGAGGCAAAAAGATGACGAACTTCTCCAAAACTTGTTAGAGAGCGATTTCCATCCAGACGTCTTCGATGACGTTGACTTGCAGACCAGGCTGCTAAGCTCTGGGACCGGTTCTTCGGAATGCCTGAATCATCAACTGCTGTTAGTCGCGAGGATAGTGGTTTTCCACCGATCGGCTCAAGACATAGCCAACAGTATTTTCCGCCTTCGCTTTCACAACAGGGACCGAGACGGTGTACGACGTATCCTTGAAGACATGAAATCCAGGAATCTTATGCTCAACCCTGCGGAGGTGGAGCGTGTCCACGACAGCATAGCTGAGGATTACGAAGCCGGAGAGAAGGGCCTATCTCTACCGCTTACCATGTTCTATCTCGCTGTGTTGCGGCAGCTAGGCATGATGGGCATACCCGCTCCTCTGTCGAGCTGGAGACTGCTCTTGATCAACATGGCACAGAATGGGGGATTCAACGAACTTGATAAGCTTTGCGTCGGGTTGATAGACGCGTTCTTCAAACCGTCCCCGCCGCGTCTCGGCTTTGTTCCTGTCCACGTCGCGGACGTCCCGCAGGCCATGAGAGACCCGAGATGGCATGTGCGTGAACAACAGGCCATCCACATCCCTCAGGACCTGCCTGTAGATTTGGAGACCCACCCTCTCAGGCTTCTGTTCAACGAGGAGCTTATCGCCCACATGATACAAAGTGCCTTCGTCGCCGCGTTAGGACAGGGGTACGTAACGAGACACGGAAAACGGTATCACCCTTTTGAGACGCAGGCTATACGGATCAGGACTGTACTGCGCACGTTGCGGGTACTGTATAACCGGGTGCCATTGGTTGACGTGAAAGTGCTCCAGTGCATTCTGACAGACTGTCTTGTACAACTCTATGCCCGCGAGAAGGCTCCTACTACAAAAGTGAAGAAGATGAGGGCACGAAACACTCTGACACTATCGGAGATGAAACAAGTTATAGACGAGGCGTGGGGCGGGAACCTCCTGCCATCTGTAACAGTGTTGCGGGAGACAATTCAGAAAGGCAGTGCCGCTTCACAGGGTCCTGAATGTGACAAGGGCATATAAAGCTTGTCAAGGGGAATCATGACCCGAATGAGCAGATGGGTAACTACAGAGGCCTCATGGTTTGCAAAAGCACGTGATATAAGAGCCTACGCAATATTAAATATCTGCCAAGATGTACTTATACTGCCACTGCTACACCCTTTTCTCTTCCTGTACTATATTACGGCTATAAATAATACCCCAGCATATATAGAGGCGGATATGAACTCAATAAAGTTTAAAAAAAATATAGTATTAAGTCAGAAAGGCTGTATTGTTGCATTATTATGTTAGGTGCTATTGTTATAACAACTCTCAAGGGTCTAGAAATTCGCACACATGTCATGCGATTTAGAATACAGTAATCCACAGTATGTAATATTGCGACATTTAAACGCCAGGCACGCTCGTGGTGCTAACCATCGCCACTATTTTTTACCCCTAGCTGATTTGTTGGCTTGGTCATATCGACCTCGCTATCAGCATCCCCGGCAGCGGCAGTGCCTGCCCCGGTAGCTGGGATGCTTCTGGCGTCTCCAGAGCTACGAAACTTCGGTTTGAGGGCGAGCAGTATTATGGCACCAACAACGAGCAACAGTAGCAAAAGGATAAGCTTGCGCTTTGTCGTCTTCTTCTGATAGCCCGAGGCGACAACGAGTTCCTTCTCGGCCGCCTTGACATCGGTAGCCATGCGCTCGACGTTGTAGTCGATACGGTCAAGCATGGTGCCTTGGTCTATGACCATTGTCTGTAGGTCCCGGAACAAGTCCGAGAGCTCAATGATGCCCTGTGCGATGTCTTCGATCTCGCGTTCGCGTTGTAGTATCGCAGCATCATTGCTGTGCAGAAGCCGCTGCGCCGTGGTTTGCTGAAGAGCCGACTGCGAATATGACCTGTCGGCATCGGACTCCAGGAGGGATGGATCAGTGGTGTAATTGGCAACACCCGCAGTTGCAAGGGGTGTCGAGCCGCGGTCGCCGCTAGGGGATACGGCGCCTAGACCAGCCATGCCGCGGAGCTCTGTAAGATGTTGCGTTAGCTTGTATTCTACAATGCGCTCTTTCTCTTCCACGAGGGCCATTTGTCTTGTCTCTCTCTTGCAAATGCCAAGCTGTCAAACAATGTAACTCGCGCCCAATTGCAATTCCATGGATCAAAGTGCAGGTGACGTACTCTTCAAATAAGCACTCTGCTTCTTCCGGAATCCGGCGCTGGCTTCCTGGACACGGCTTGCCAGGCTTATCTGTATGTTCTTAGCCATGACCTCCTCGGCCCTCGTCATGGTGCCGGCCTGCTGGCCCTCGCGAACCATCTTCTCGACGCGTTGGATGCAGCGGTGGCATTCGTGGAAGTTCTTGGTTATACGCTGTGTCAAGCGCTCGATTTCGCCCTCCTCGGCGCGCTTCGCTTCCTCATCGTTGAAACCCGGGAGAACGTGTTTCTGGTGCAGGCGCTCCAGGGTCTGTGATTCGCGGGCGACGTCAGCCAAGAGGTCAGTTACCTCGTCGTTCACGTCGGCCCAGCGCGGAGGTAGCAGGTCCATCTCGATGACGGCGTCCCCATCATCGTGGTAGTCGGCCCCAGACAGCAGCCCCTGGGTATCCTCGGCACCCGCCCCCGGGCTTCCTCCGCCGTGGCCATGGCCGCCGAAGTCTGAGTAGCCGTGACCACCGGGCCCAGGGCCGTATCGCGTCTTCTTGGCCGGATGGTGGGCATAGGATTGGCGGTACGATATATAGCTAGTCACGGGATTCAGCGACAGTTAGCCGAGGTGAGGCAATGGCAAGCAGTTACACCGTGTATATTTTACGTACAGGTTGGTGCGGTCTCGCCACATGGCGGACGCCGAAGGAAGACCGATGCCACCGTCAATGGCCGATGCTAACTAGTCATGCAAGGAGTAGGCGTTATGGCTTAGCAAGAAAATAGACACAATAAGACAAAGTGAACGTGTGACGGTAAGGGCGGTTCTGCAACAGGAACAAATATGCCGTATCCAGGGAATGCAAGTTTTGTGCTTCACGTGTTTAGGTACCAAGTTTCAGCGACAGCGGTCCAAAAGTAAATGCGCAGTGTTTGTTGTAACAAGATAGATCCAAATACCTAGCTAGGTGGTGTTTAGTCAAAGCTGACGTTTATAGCTTATATGAGATTATCTATGCCTATTACTAAAGGTGTACAGGCAAATAAATAAGACTATAATACTAAATAAAGCATTAATAAATAAAATATAACAAAACTTATTTTATTATAAAATAAGTTAATAAGTTTTAATAATATTTAATATTTTTAATTAACTTTTATATATTTATTTTATAAAATATATTTATTAAAAGCTAATTAAAATTATAAATTAATTTTAATATTTTTAAGCTTTAATTAAAATTAAAATATATAAAGGTTTTATATTAAAAATTTATTAAATATATTTTAAAATAAAAATATATTTATAAATATTTTATATATATATAACTATTTTCTAAATTTTTAAATAATAATGTTTTTTATAAATTCATTATTTATAGTGCTAATAAAGTAAGTATATTAGTCAATATTTGCAGTAAACTATAATAAATGTAAACCACACCGGCCCCCCGGTTTCAAGAGCCCCGCCCTGCTCTACCTAGGTACTACTTTCTACAAGTAGATATTTATCACATACCTACCTACCTGTACATGTCTACATCTACCTACTTCTAGCATATACTCTTTTAAGGCTAGGTACTTAAAGTGAGATTCGATCACATTTCCCCTAGGATTCTCCTCTCCCCCACCACATCATACTTCCAGCTTTGTGCTTTACAAACCCAACAACAACACGGCTTGCTCTCGTGCAGCGCATTTTGACCCTTGACACTCGCTTTAGCAACGAAAAACCGCCGCAATGGTCAGTCTACGTGTCTCTGAAGCATCTTTGCGTTCCCCGCCTTTGCCGCTGCTTGGTTTGCCTCCGGTTGCTAGAGCCCCGCGCTGGCGCCAAACCACCGTGATATGCGCATGCGCCTGCCCGCTCATGGGGGCCTGAACGCTGACTTCTTCTCCCTTCTTGGGTTATTTAGGCCGACTCATTTACGGACGAGCAGATGGACGAGTATAGGCAGGCTTTCTCCCTGTTTGTAAGCTTATTTCCCTATCCCCGTTTTCGGCTTGCCTTATGGGGCTATTTGATGAGACCAATGACAGCCTCAAAACTAACCAGGTGTATTCTACAGGATAAAGATGACAATGGTCAGTACAACCCGCCCCTCTGTAACATCTTCCCGTCGTGCATCGTCCTATCACGATCGATTTCTAGATTGTTCTTGCTTGCGCTCTAGAACGCCCGGGGAGACTGCTGCCACCCGTAGCTAGTTATAGTGCTGACGACAGCATTCGCATCCTAGGAGTTATTACAAAAGATGAACTAGGCACCGTCATGCGATCTCTGGGCCAAAACCCCTCTCAAGCCGAGCTGGAGGATATGATCAACGAAGTCGATGGCAACAACAGTGGCACTATCGACTTTGCCGGTAAGGCATTCATGACATCATCAACAACCCCCTGGACAGGATGCTAAGTTTTGGTCACTTAGAATTTTTGACCATGATGGCCCGGAAGATGAACAGCACCGATTCAGAAGAGGAGATTCGAGAAGCCTTCAAGGTGTGTAACAGATCGGGCACAACCCCGTCCTCCAGTATGCTGTAACAATATTAATATTTTATCAGGTTTTCGACCGTGACAACAACGGCTTCATCTCGGCGGCTGAACTACGCCATGTCATGACGTCTATTGGGGAGAAACTCACCGACGAAGAGGTTGAGGAGATGATTCGTGAGGCTGACCAGGATGGGGATGGCCGTATCGATTGTACGTTGTCTCATCGGGCGATTTTTTCTCCCTTCCCTTTTGGCCATGCTTCAGCTAACCACAACACTGGTGCAGATAACGAGTTTGTACAGCTCATGATGCAAAAGGATTGATTATGTCTTGCGGCGCAAATGTTTCCCTGCCGTCACATACCCCAATATATTTTACGACAGGCCTCCCAATACTGGGTCCCTTTTTCGCTTGCCCTTTCATTCTCTGTTTGATAAGGAAGGTTGGGCCTGGTGTCCTATTCTTTGTCTCTGCCTGGATTTTAATCTCCAATGCCCCTAAAAATGAGTATCCTGTTTGAGATGGAGTGGAATTTGACTGTTGCCCCTTAAAATGACATTCATATCTTGCGTTTGTTTCCACAAACCCTGTGTCATGGCGACCTAGGTAATCAATCAAGCGTCGTTCTTGGCCTTAATGCCCTATACGAGCAGTTACAGTCCACGCAAGCCATATAGTACTATTTCTTTGTACACGTACAGCCTACTTGTTGTGCACACTTTGCTTTGCGCCTAGCTATGTAGTTACCAAGCCATATTTCACTTGGTTTAAGACAACGCTGACTTGGTGGTAACATACATGTAAGTTCACTGTTAGCAATTACAACTAGGTGTGACATTGTTGCTGGTATAGTATACTTGTGCAACGATAAACTACTGATATCTTACAGAGTTCTATCAGGTACTATGGAATGAATGTTTGGTTGGTTGGTAGGTTGCACATGCATTATTTGCTGCTGAGCAATTGCATGTGTGTGCTTGTATGTGTAGAAGTAGACATGAGATTGTGATGATACTAATTCAGTAAGTGGTACTTGAGGTTGAACAGACAGTTCCCAAACCCTTGAGTTATCAGGTAGACTTGTAATATGTAGTAGAGGGCAAAGCGCTTTAAGGGGATTGGTTTATCCTAATCTGCAAGTACTACTTACAAGTTAATAGCACGTAAATACCCTAACCTTACATATGTGTAGTTAGCGATTTCCTAGCTGCTGCTATTATTACCTTATTGTGTATTTGTGCAAGTAACAGGTAGAGGCAGTACTTGTAGTACCCAAACACATAAATAGCCTCTCTGTATTCACCCCTACCATGACGGCATTCCGCGTTACGCTAAAATTCTGTCTTGCATCCATCCATGGATCTAACCTACTCGTAGGTACCAGCGCTTAGAATCGACTGCTCACAAATTTTTGGGTCACAGCCAACAATCCTAGGTGAGCTGGTTATACACTCGGACTGGCACGACTGGCTATAGGCATTCTGGATTCTTCAAGAGAACAACAAGGCAGAGTTCCTATTTCGACAAACGTCGTTTAAGCGACGATGCCATTGCGCGCACAGCAGTCGACATCCGAATGACGACGACACGATCGAATTAATCCTATCTCAAGATGGTGCCGGCACCTGTTCGCCGTCCTCTGCTTCTGTTCCCCCGACAGCGCCCTGCCATCACGAATCTGTCTACGCGGCCTTCATTCAGAGGTCCTCAAGGCAATAGTGCCTACCCTCCTTCTCTTGCACAGGCCAACGTCGCATTTTGCTCTGGCTTTTCGCGACCTCAACCAGTACCATTCCAAGTCTGTGGCAGACTTGGGCCGGCCAATCCCTGGCCCTCCCCTAGAGCGTGCCTGATATCGCACCCACGGTTTGCGACGTCGAGGACATTCTGTAACAGCAACATCGCCAGACAAAAAACCCAAGATGCGACAGCAGAAACTATAAAACGCAACTCGGGCGCTGCCCTCGAGCAGAACGCTGTCGGCAGCGGCCCGAAAACGGTGCAACCATCGATAGCAGAGCATCAAGCCGCTGTTGAACAAGGAGCCAAGTCAGCGAAGCTGAACCTGAGGGCGCGTCTCACCAAAGAAAAGGATGATGCAAGGCGGTGGTCGTCCTTGCGCGAGGTCTGGCGTCTCCTTCGCATTGCGCGCCGCGAGACATTCCCTCTCATGGGCGCGGTTTCGCTACTCCTCATTTCTTCTGCTGTCACCATCTCCGTGCCACTTACTATAGGCAAGGTTATGAGTAAGTTTGGCCCGCAGTTTCACTGGTGTAAAGTAACGCGCGCTACTGTACAGTTCCGAGCTAACTTGAGCTACAAGACCTTGCTACCAGTCAAACGGCCGATACGACGATATTCGGCCTGACCATGTACCAGTTCTTCCCAGCTTTGGCTCTAGTCTTCACGGTCGGCGCGGCTGCCAACTTCGGCCGCATCGTGCTCCTCCGTGTGATTGGTGAGCGTGTCGTCTCGCGCCTGCGATCTCAGTTGTACCGTAAGACGCTGGCTCAAGAGGGCGAGTTCTTCGACGCAAACAAGGTGGGTGATCTGACCTCTCGTTTCATTGCCGACACGACTATAGTCGGGAAGAGTATCACGCAAAATGTCTCGGACGGGCTGAGAGCCATCATTAGCTGCACTGCAAGCTTTATCGCCATGGCTTGGATAAGCCCGAGCCTTGTCTTGACCATTTTCCTAGCTGCTCCGTTTATTGGCGCCGGCACTATAGTGTATAGTCGGATCGCAAGGCGGCTAGCTACGCAGTCGCAGAAAGCCCTGGGGGCACTCAACAAGATTGGCAACGAGCGACTGGAGAGCATCCGCACCATCCAGGCCTTCGCAGGCGAGATGCAGGAAGTCGGTCGGTACAACAAGCAGGTCAGGAAATTGTTCAACATCGGCAAGACCCAGGCTCTGACGGATGCGCGGTTCTTCACGTTCAACGGTTGGATCGGGAACATGATTGTGATCGGTCTCCTGTGGCACGGCGGCGGCCTCGTTCGAGACGGCTTTCTTACACTGGGCGACCTGACGACGTTTATGATGTACGCCGTGTATGCGGGTACGAGTGTGATAGGGGTCACTAGCTTCCTTTCCGAACTAATGAAGGGCGTCGGTGCCGCCAGTCGCCTTTTCGAGCTCGAGGATCGCAAGCCGGCCATCTCGCCGACGCGCGGAACTCCCGTCGCATCAGCCAAAGGTGTTATCGAGTTTTCCAACGTCTCTTTTGCCTACCCTACACGGCCGGATAACCAAATTTTCAAGGACATGAGCTTCTCTATCCCCGGGGGCAGCAACGTGTGTATCGTTGGGCCCTCGGGCGGCGGAAAGTCGACAGTGACGTCTCTCCTACTACGCTTTTACGACCTCGACGGCGGCAGTATCCGGCTGAATGGGGTTGATCTCGCGTCGATGAACGCGAAGTCGCTGCGGCGACGCATCGGCGTTGTTTCCCAGGAGCCCGTCTTGTTTTCCGGCACGATAGCGGAGAACATTGCTTATAGCAACCCGGGGGCAGATCGCGCGGCCATCATACAAGCCGCCACGAGAGCCAACTGTACATTTATCAACAAGCTCCAGAAGGGCATCGATACCGAAGTGGGCTCCCGGGGCACGCAGCTCTCGGGTGGGCAGAAGCAGCGGATCGCCATAGCCCGCGCGCTTCTCAAGAACCCCGACATCCTCATTCTAGACGAAGCCACGTCGGCTCTAGACGCCGAGTCCGAGCTAGCAGTGAACCAGGCGCTTGCCCAGCTCATGAGCGGGAACATGACGACCATATCGATCGCCCACCGGCTTTCGACGATCAAGAGGTCCGACATAATCATCGTGCTGAATAACGAGGGCGCGGTCGCGGAGACGGGCTCTTACGCCCAGCTTAGCAAAGACCCGGGAAGCGCATTCAGCAAGCTCATGGAGTGGCAAATGACAGGAGGCGAAAATACCAAGCCGGCAACTTCTCTGCCCCCCCACAACATTAACGAGGAGTCCGACTTGGTGGAGGAAGACTTTGAAGAACCCGATGAGGTCGAGACAGAATTCGAAGAGGTCGAGGAAGGTGCAGAGAAAGTCGAACAGAAGCGACAGTAGAGCGCACCACCAACACACATACACATACCTCGGCCATATAGACCGGTAGAGGGCCGAAATCGACGGGAGAGGTGTTTCACCCCTTGGACCACTTCGGGGTAAAGTGGATTTGTCCTTGCAGAGAAGGAATACGGCGCGAAGGAGTATTATAAGGAAGGGTACTAGAAACATCCCCGACTTGAAAGCATGTTCGGTTCGGCCATTGGTGTTGAATTACTTTTGCCCATGTACATAGGTAGATGTGTGCGCGCGGGTCTATACACTTTTAGATGTACACTTTCGCGCACTCAACAGACGGCCGGGTAGGGACACCGGCGCGGGTTACTGTCCAAAGGGCAGGCTCTCCACTCGACAGAAAAGGTTGGAACGCTCATGAAGGAAGATGAGCGTCGGCAGAGGTAATATATGATTATGTACTACTTAAACTACCTACTCAGAGCTGCATCATATCTTTGTAACCATGAGAGTCATCAGGCTTAATAGAGCTTGACATCACATAATGACCACTGTAAAGCCTCATTCTTACTCTTGCCCTGGTTGTAGGAATCCTAGTCTAATTTACACAGTACATATACCGTGTATTCAACGGGTAGAGTATACACATACATAACACACAAAGCCCCTAACCTAGCTGTGTACATGTTGTCTACGAGTAGATAGACAGTCAACTTGGACAGTTACGCAGGCGTTTTTGACAAGTAGGTATATATATCAATACATATATTACTTGTAGTAAGAGTCTAACTTTCAAGGTTTATACCTTATATAACTTTTAAGTTATTATACTTCAGGTACTTGTATATTACTTATATACATGTACCTAGAAAGGTATAGGTAATAAATACACCAGCTGTAAATCCTGCTTATCTTTAGGACTAGAGGGTATAAATTTAGAATTTCTCCACTGATTTCCAAGTCCCTATAAGGTATAGGTACAAGTAGGTATGTGCATGCATCTGCCTACATTCTAATTCACCTTGTCAGCCAGTGTTCCCATCTTCTGTTCCTCTCACTTCCTACATACTCAACAATACATCAACCAGAATGTCAAAAACTACAGAAGGAACATTTGATATCGATGGCACAAGTCTATACACGAAGACTTGGCTAGTAAGTCAAACCCCTTCCCTTCCCTTTTCCCTTCTTTTCTCCTATCCCCCCCAATGCCCACACATGTGTGCAGGCGGTGTAAAAAGCTTCATTAATAAAGCTTTGAGACGAAAACAACCACCTGACAAAGACGTATTAATAGCCCGAGGGTCCGATCAAAGCCAAGATGATCATATTCCACGGTTTCAACGACCATGTAAACCGCTACTACGGATTCTTCCCTTACCTCGCGGAGCGTGGTATCGCGGTGTACGGCATGGACCAACGGGGGTGGGGCCGGAGCGTCCGAAAGGACGATGACAAGGGCAAGACGGGTCCGACGACGCGCGTGCTCGCCGACATGGCCGCATTCATTCGTAGTCACCTGCCATCCCGGGAGCCCGTCTTCTTACTGGGCCACTCGAGTGAGTACATAATAAAATATTTATTAAAAAAAAAAGAACAATTTCGCCTGTTTTCCCTCCCTATTTCCGCAACACTTTATTTGATTTTATTCGTGTTCCGAGTAAGGCCACGAATTAAAGAACTAAAATGAGAAGACGGGGAATGAAGAGCGAAATTTATAATCTCACTTAAATATCCTTCATTCAAATTTTCCCTTTTTTTAACCGACGTATACAGTGGGCGGCGGACAAGTTCTCACACTCGCCTCAACGCCCGAGTACGAAGACCTAATACGACAAATCCGAGGCCTAATCCTGGAAGCCCCCTTTGTGGGTTTCGCGCCCGAGCTTAAGCCGTCGTGGTTTACCGTGTTCAGCGGCCGGCTGGCGTCCCATGTGGTGCCGCACTTCAAGCTGCACCGTCCCATCCCGCCCGAGGACGTCACGCGCGACCCCGAAGTGCAGGCGAGTATAAGGGACGATGTCCTTATGCACGATTACGGCACGCTTGAGGGTCTGGCCGGCATGCTCGACCGCACCGACGGGCTCTCGAGTGGGAAGCTGGTGCTTTCTCGCTCTGTGCGCAGCTTGCTTATGGCGCATGGTGACGCGGATAAAGCTACCAGTTTTCACATGAGCAAAGAGTGGTTCGATAGGCAGACTACGATTCCCGATGCCACCTTTAAGAATTTCGCTGGTTTCGCACACCAGTTGCATGCCGACCCCGGTAAAGAGGAATTCTATGAGGATGTCGCTCGTTGGATTCTGGAGAGGACTGCCGGCGAGGGAGAGAGGACTGGGGAGAGAGTCGGCGCACATCTCTAAGTTCCGCAGATGGATGTTGTCATGTTGACGTGGTTGTAAAAGGGGCTCCCTTCGTCAACGCGTGAAAGTCATGTCGAAAAGCGACATAAGCTTGTTTTCTGGGCGGCTATCCGCTCTTCTGCTTTGTAAGATGGCGTTAGACGCGATTGAAGACGCTAAGAGTAAATAGACTAGATTGCCTTCCATTCATCAACTCCCCGCCGACCTCTGTTTTGCATTTAATAATAACTTGCGATAGCCGGTCACTAAATGGGCAACCTTCAGGTTTCTTTCCATTCGTTGTATGCTCGTATGCCCTAGGCTACTATCTGTTGGTACCGGCATATTGGATGCCTTTTACCCGGTACATCTCTCCTCCGGTGGCCGCCATTCTAGCCCCAATCTCTCAAAGATACGCTTCTCTGCGGTAAGCATATCCGGCGCCGGGTTGCCGTCGGCGCCGCTCTCCAGATCGACCCATTCGCCGCCATCCGCCCGCAGGCGCACGCCGCTACTGTCGAACTTGAGTTGCTTCGCCTTCTTGCAATACCGCCTGAGATCCCTTTCGAAGGTGTTGCCACCGGACCAGCCAATAACTGCGCAGCCTGCCGTTCTCCAGGGACTTACTGTGACAGTGGCGGGGTTGTTAGCCGTCCAAATATGCTCTAAAAAGAAAAGGAGACAGGGAAGACAGTTATGCGCGCGCGCAAGGAAAAGAGCGAGAGGGATATATAAAGGCCATCGGTTGAGGCGAGTACTTACTGATAATGTCCACTCTTCGATGTATGTTTGGATTTTTCCCAGCCGCCGCCTTCGTCTTGTCCCAGACTGGGTCCTGCCAGACCACCAAGGCCTTATCCAGCGTGTCAAACCCAGTTCCGGCTTTGCGGTCCTCGCCCTTCCAAGCAACAGGCTCCTGCCCGCGCTCGCTATTCTTGTCGCTGATGGTGAGCGTGTGCGTGATGTGGCCGCTTGTCTCGAGACTCGAGACAATCTCATTGATGAAGAACTCGGTAGCCGTCTGATCTGGGTGACTGAGGATCACATCCACGTCACCGCACGCCGCCTTACCCCTCCGGTAACCGCCGACGATGACCATCTGGAAGCCCTCGCGGATCCTCTGAGCATGTTCGAGGATGATGGCCGAGATGGCTTCCACCTCGGCGCGCGGTATCTTCTCCTGGAACTCCTCATAGTACTTGACACCGATCTGCTGCACACGGTTTATCTTGTCCCAGCCGAACTCGACAATGTCGTCGAGATCCCGCCAGCCTCGGTTATAAAAGTCGATGGCCGTCTTTGCCGCCACACCCCATATATCGTAGAATAGGAGGAGCACCTTCATCCGGGGGTTGGAGGCGGCTTCTTGGACGTCTTCGAGGTAGCCAAGATCCCGCCATTGTCTGAACAGCTCCACGATCTTCGGACCACAGCCCGGCAGTCTGGCCACCTCTGTTGAGAAATGTCAAAAGTCCGACATTCACTAGTATGACACTTGTTGACTTACCGAGGGGAGACGAAAGCGGGTGTGGGTATGCGGCAACCGCTGCGATACTGGTAGAGTAAGCCCTGACACCAACCTTGTCGTCTTCAAGTGTCCTGATGGTCCTCATTTTCTTGAGTTGCTCGACAAACGCGTCATTGGGACAGCTCAGGGGCGTGGGGCGTTGGCAGGAGAAATCCGTATGGAGATAGTCGGGCACGGGTGGAAGTCGCTTCGATATCTCATGTTCCGAAGTCGTCTCCTGCAGGAGGTGCGGACGTTTTGGCTGGATTGACCTCGGATGTTGTGTGGCAGACTCGCGGTCCGGCCAGTGGCCTTGCGATGCCGGACGGCTTCCCGCTTCCTCTTCTCTCACGCGCCGGAGTATGTCCTCTGCATTTAAAACGTGAGGCGTTGGCGGGGGCGCTAGGTTGTCTCCGGTCTTTCGGCCTTGATATACCAGATAATCATCAAATGGCAGCACTTTACCGCAGGATAAACTGTCCGTGAACCAGGAAAGCCTGACGACTCTGACAATCGAGCTGTTCACTTCAGGCGGTTTTGCCGTATCGGTCGCTTTTATGTTGTCTTCAGATACCTCGGTCTTCAATGGAGACTTGCCAACGGTAAGGTCAATGCCCGCCTTTTCTCCTTCATTTTCTCGGCCATGATCTTGCTCCTGGTCGGTATCCGAGGCTGTGCTTTCGTCTGAAGCGGCAGGCTGGGTTGAAGTGATGGGCGAAAGCTTTCTACGTTTTGCTGGAGGCTGAGAATGTGACGGACCCTGTACTTGGTCGCTGTCTACCGGCGTGACCTGGATCTCTTCGGTAATGAGCTTCCGTGATCTGAGTTCCAGCAAGGCACGCGGCTTCCTCGCGACCTTTCCCAGGACAACCTCGGCTTCGGTTATGTCGTATGTCAGCGTGGGAATCCGACTCTCAATTTTGGCCAACTCATCCGAGTCGAAATGAGTGGGAAGTAAGAAAATGGTAGGAAATACAAGATCCTCAGCCATCGTGCCAAGACACAAGGTCGATGCCGTCCCGGTGCTTTGCCGCCTTATAAAGTATAGAGAAATAGCACCATTTAGTCAAGAGCGATGGATGCCCGTTGAAACTTCCAGTACGTCATGACCAAGTCCCCGTAGACTGTAGTCTGTCAAGGTCCACCCCCAGTGGGAGACGTATATACCTTCTTTGACCTTTTCCTAACAACATTCATCAGACAATATACGAGGAAATATACGTTAGACCCTTAAGTTTTGACAGCCCGTCCTATAGTCATCTTTGAAACATTGTTCTATCAGCACATGAACGTAATTACACGTTAAAGGTCACCATCAACTTACTTGTAAGGTTAATAGGTACCTTGTACGTCCGTCCGTATGCCTTACCACTAGGTAGCATTAGCGCTAACCAATAAGTAGTCAGTAGTATATGCTTGCTGCATATGCCTAAATACGTGTACTTACGTGTACTTATTAGCCTGCTAACTACATAGCTATACTGTGTATTAGATATGTACTGTGCTAAGGCCGATCTCTTTAAGCCTTTGGCTAAGAAAGCAGAAAGTCTAAAAATACTTGACTAGGATATGATTAATTGGCCTATAACTAACGTAGACGTAGATATATTATATACTTAACCTTATACCAACCATTTTCCCTCTCATCGTTACTTTTATTATTCTTGTTTTGCATACAAGTACAGCTTTATATAGAGAGACGCAGGGCTAAACGACATCCATCAAGATAAACAATAAAGGTGTATGGTATATCATCACCCGCTGTACTTTACTGGACCAACTAGCAATGGGCCGTCGAAACCTACTGCTTTGAATCTTTGTCCAGCTTCTTCTTTTTCTTCTGCTTCCCCACAGCCTTTTCGCATCCGCCAACCTCTGCCCCGTCGCAACCACCGTTCTCATTTTTAATTGCCGTGATTCAGATTTATGATAGATGGATTGGATGAAGCCCAATAGAGACAGCTGAATAGGCAGGCAGTAGGTTTGGTGGTACTGGTGCTGGCACTGGTGCGAATTGCAAGGACTGCCGCACTCCCGATTTAATCTACCTTGTACTTGACGATCAACGATCGATTGACACGACAACAACGAGGACAGGAACCATCACACCTTCCGCCTCTTTTCCTACGTGTACGCGATCGATACCGATTTGTGTAAACATACACATATACTCGTACTTGCTCTTCGTCTGCGCAGATCCACCCTCTCGAGTGCCTACTCACCCACGAAATGGATCTGGCCCAGCAGCTGGTGCGCTCTGTCGTCCGCGCTTTCTTCAGATCCCCCGATTTCGACACCAGGCACATTCTCATAATCGATGCGCTTATCATCCATTCCGCCATACGCGACGATAATTTGTCATACCTCATGAGCATGAATCTTAAAGACCTCCATCGTATCTGCGCCAAGCTTCGAGACGAACGCCTAATACAAGTGTATGAATAGAATTCCTTTCCATCCTTCCGGCCGTCATTTCGCTCTTCTCTTCTCGCGCTCTGTACGGAAATCCGGCTAGTGCTAACACGACAGCTTCCTCTCTAGACATGTCCGGCCCGAGATAAAGGATGGCCACCAGCGACCTACGAACCGGACATATTACTACATAGACTACCGTCAAGCTATCGATGCTATCAAGTGGCGCGTCTACCATCTCGACAAGGCGGTCCAAGGTAACGCCAAGCCCGCAAGCGAGAAGAAGGAGTATTTCTGTCGCCGCTGTGAGGCCGAATGGACCCAGATGGAGGTACTGGACAAGGTCGACCCTCTACGCGGATTCGTCTGCCACCGCTGCGATAATCTGCTAGTATTCGACCCCGAGCGTGAGGCGGGCGGCCACGAGCAGTCCACTAGGTTGAACAACCAACTCCGATTCATCACCGACACCCTACCCAAGCTCGACGCCATGGTGGTGCCGGAAAACAACTTTGAGATGGCCTACGCCACCATTCTCCCCGTGGTTCGTGTCGACACCAACCAGACGGTCGAATCTGTCGCTGTAGAGAGTATGGCGAAACCCACGGCCGTCAAGGGCATGGCCAACACGGGTCCACAGAGCATATCGGTCGACATCACCGAGAGCGAGGGCCCGACCGAGGAAGAGAAGAAGGCCGAGCGGGAGCGCAAAGAGAAGATCGCCCAGGCCAACGCCTTGCCGGCTTGGCATCTGCAGAGCACCGTCACCGGCACCTCCTATGGCGCCAACCCAACCACGTCGGTCAACACCGTCGTGGAAGAGGACGAGAAGCCCACGGATCCGATGGACGACGCGATGCATACCGAAGAAGTCGAGAACCTCTTCGAGATGCTGGCGCAGCAGCAGGCCGAGGAGGCCAGACGTAAGGAGGCTGAAGCCGACGACTCGGACGAAGAGGAGGAGGACGAGGAGGAAGAGGAAGAGTTCGAGGACATTACGAATGCGGTCGTCTCCTCTGGCGAGAAGCATCTAGCGTCTAGCGGCACATCCAGCATCGCAGGTACACCCGCCTCAGAAGAGAGGCCGGCTAAGAAGGTCAAAGTCGAAGAACCGGCGGAGGAAGCCGATAGCGACGAGGAAGACGTCGCGTTCGAAGACGTATGAGCCACGACTATTTAGTGGTCCAATGAAAACTAGCGTCGAAGCGCGCCAATGAGTGCAGGACCATCCATTGTCCAAGGGGATGCATTTGACAGGTCTGGCTATGCGAGAGCCCCCCTGTATTCCCCCCTCATACTGAAATGTTTTTACTTTGCAATGTCATAGACGTTCCCGGAGTTCACATCTATAGATTGGGCTACGTCTGAAGTTTTGAAAAAGTGACTGGGGAAACTGGCAAAAAGAGGCTTAGGAGTCTGGTACGATATATATAATCTATGCGGTTTAACTGTCATAAGTCCTAAATTAGCAGCTAGTTATTTTAGGGAAGAAGCCCGGCTTATGATAAAACAAAAAGAATAAAGTGAACACTATCATGGCTCTTATTCTCTCTATCCTATTCCCGCATCACGTCTTGAAAATGGTTACGATTACGTGTATGTCTTTTCCCATTTCCCTGCTTTGTCTGACGCCTCCCGTCTTACAAAAAGAAAAGGTAGACATATTCCTACGCATATAACAACGGCATTGTGCCCTTCTGTACCTACCTACTTTACCTAATAAGCTCATAGCATCAGGAAACTATAGAGTGGGAAAACGAAGACGCGATTAGCTAAGTAAGTAGGGGTTTTTTTTAAAAAAAGCAACATCCAAACCCACTAAAACCCGGCTCCCGTATCTTCGTCCTCTACCAACATCGAAAAGGGATGTAGATGTATGTAAACCTATCCTGTCCTGTCCGCTGCCACCCGGGGGAAAGGAAGCTAAAAGTGGAATAGAAGAAGACTGGTGTTTCATTTCATAGGCGGGACATGACGAGAAACTAGAAAAAAAAAAATACCGATGTACAAAAATAGAAATGAAAAAGACGAAGACGGAAAAAATCAAGACCAGTATTGACTTTTCTTTTTGCCTCGTCTCGTCTCGTATCATCTCGTCTTATCTTTCCCCCCTTCCTTCCTCGCCTCGCTAAAAAAAAGGATTTTATCCACATGTACTTTATGTATGCTACCTAAAAGGTAGAAAAAGCAGGTAAAACAGGATAATATTAGGACCCTAGTTTAAAGGTATTTCCGTAACTAAAGAATTGTGCCGTTAGTTTTTGCCAGTCACAAAAGTAGTAGGATGAGTATTGAAAAAAATAAATGAGGAAGGGATGAAGAGAGAGAGAAATCTACTCACGTCTAATGTCAACGTCTTGGAGCTGTTCACCTCCTGATCTCTGTAGACGCCCACGAGACCCTCACTATCCTGGAAGAGACCGGCCTTGAGACTGATAACGATGAACTGCATGCCGGGGCCGGCGTGGTTCCGGATGTAATTCTTGATCTTCTCGACGTTGGCATTGTCCAGGGCAGCGTCGACCTCATCGAGTACGAAAAAGGGGCTCGGCTGGTAGCTGTGGATGGCGAATAGTAGGGCTAGGGCGGCCATGGTCTTCTCGCCACCGGAAAGGTGTTCCATGTCGCGGAAACGTTTCAAGGGCGGCATGGCGTGGTATTTGATGCCCGATAGGTATGGCTTGTCTGTATCTTCCTCGATGTCGAGATAGGCCTGGCCACCGAGCGGGTATTGGTCTGAGCGAGTCAGGTCTTTGTATACTTGCGAGATCTGCTCGCGGATGTGCGTGAACGCCTTGTCGAAGAGCTCGAAACGCTTGGCCTTGACCTCGTCGAATGCTTCCTTGGCCGCCTTGTAACGAATCTTTGATTGCTCAAACTCGTCTTCGGTCGCCTGTAGGCGGGCTTCAACCACTTCTAAGCGCTCCATGGCGCGCATGTTGGGGTTTAGTTTTTCTAGCTCTGCTGTAAGAGACGTGATCTTGTCCTGTAGCTGTTCCTCGATATGCTCGTCGTCGGGCTATTTCAAGTTAGCCATCAGGCAAAAAAAAGGGAGCAGAGAGGGTCCATGGGCCATCTATCTATCTTGTAGTCTTACATTCTTTAGATCGTCATCCAATTTGGAATAGTCGATTTCGATGCCGTAGTCGTTGAGGGCATCCTCTACGAGCTCGGCGTCGTCGCCCTCGTCGACATCCATCGCGTCCGGATCCTGGTGAAGTAGATTGTCCTCGTTAGGTAGGTTATCGAGAGAACCCTGAGAGAGGGGAACGTCGATTTGCTCCAGACGACATCTCCTCAAAAGGGCGAATTTAGCGGCGCTGTTTTTCTGAAGTTCCGTCTCCAAGGCGTTGATGGCCTTCAATCTACCCTCAATGTCCCTCGTCCTCTTCTGCACGTCGGCCTTGGCGCTGTCGACCTTTTCCGTCTGTTCGGCAAGCTTCTCCTTGAGCGTCTCCAGTTCTTCGTTTAGCGCTGCTAGCAGGTCCTGGTCGCTCCCCATCGCTTCTTCGATTTCCTCCTTGTCTCTCTCGTACGCTTCGATATCCCGGTCGAGCCGCTTTAATCGGTCTTGTAGGCTACCGAGCCGGCTCTCGGTCTCGCTGTGTCTGGATATCTCCCAGCTCTTGTTGCTTTCCAACCGGGATTTCTGGAGGTCGAACTGGCCGCGCTTCTCGGCAGCTTCAGCCTCGAAGCTGCCTTGTTGCGCCTCGTACGCCCGGATATCTGTGTAGCCAAGCCGCTTGCAAAAGTCGGAGAAGACCTTATCCTCCACCTGAGCAATCGCCTTTTTGAACTTTTCTACAGACGTCCGCGTCTTCTGCAGCTTGCCGTCCTCTTCTTTGAACTTGGGCTGCCACTCCTTAAGCTGGCGCTCCACATGTTCTAATTCCTTGTTCTTGCTGGACAAGTTTTGTTCAAAGTGTGCCAGCTCATTCTTCGAGTAGTGCAGCCTCTGCTCCAGCTCGGTGAGCTCGTTTCGGACCGTGTCCTCGGCCGTGTTGCGCCGATCGCTCCGTGGCAGAGCGTCCAACTCCTGTTGGTTCTTTTCCAACGCTCTCTCCAAGCCCTGAACATCGGCATCCTCGAAGCGCCGCTTTCCTCCTTTGTGGTCTGGTCCATGGCCGCCCGTCATCAAACCGGCCTTATGAATGACGGTGCCGTCCAGAGTGACGGCCTTGACTTTTATGCGCCGCTCATAGCATATGTATTTCGCAGTGTCCATATCGTCGCAGACTATGGAACTACCACATGCATAGGACATGGCACGCTCGAGAGACGGGTCGAAATCGATCGTATCGATGGTCAATCGCGCGCCGGACATGCCTTTGACGGCCGTGTTGACGGCGTTCACCTTGATGTTGTCTAGCGGGATAAAAGTCATGGGCGGAAACCGTTTCTCCTTCAAGTGCTCGACGCAAGCGATGCCCGTCTTCTCGCTATCGACAATGACGGAGTCAAAGTCCCGTCCGAGGGCCGTGATGACAGCCTCGTCGAATTTCTTCTGCTTCGGTTTACAGAGGTCGCCGACTTGTCCCTTGACGCCAGGGAATAACCGCTTGAGTGACGCTATCATCTCCCTCGTTCTCCTCTCTCTATCGCTCCTACGTCTCCCGTCGTCGGCGTTTTCTTTCTGCTTCAACAAAGCCATGCGTTTCTCCTGCAGCTCGTCCCGCCTCTGGGCCGTCCTGCGCTTCTCCGACTGGATGGCGTGGAACTCCTTCTTCTTCGCATCGATATCCCCCGATAGTTGCTTGACTGTAGCCTGGGTCGCGTCTCTCCGTTCTTTTATCGTGGCCAACTCAGTCTCGAGCTTCTCTGCCGCAGCCTGGTACGCATCGACCTTGCCCTTCAGACTATTGACAGTGACCTCGTCTGTCTTGAGTTGGCGATTGAGATTCTCCAGCTTGGCTTGGTTCTCGGACGACTTGGCCATGGCTTGGCCCCTAAGCGTAGTGTACTCTTTCCGATCGGCGTCGCTTAGCTCTTTTCCCTGCTTCTTCATAGTCTCCTTCCACTGGTCTTCAAACTGCTTCTGCGCCTTGAGAACGGTGGATAAGTCCTTTTCGATCTTGGCTATCAGCTTGGCTTGTTCATCGCGTTCCTTTTGCACCGACTCGATTCGTTTGTGGACTGTAGCGACCTGGCTGGTATTTTGCTGTATTTTCTCGTCGATCGGGACAAGCCTATTCTCTTTCTCTTCCAGCTCTTTCTCCTGCTTCTTGATCTGACGCTCTACTTTACTCACATCCTTGGCCGCGTTGACCTGCTCTCGCCGGGCTTCTTCAAGTCTTCGTTCAAACGACTCGACATTGCGCCTGAACTCTTTTAGGTTTTCCTGGTGTTCTTGTATCTTATCGCTCGACTCGTCCATGACATGTTGGAACGTGTAAAGTTTTCGGAGTATCTGGGTGACAATAGCGGCATCTCGCTCATTTGTTTTGTCTTGGAAACTAAGAGCCTCCTTCTTCTGCTCCTGGTACTGCCTAATCTCCGAGTTGATGCCACGCCGCCTTTGGAGCTGAAAGGCCGAGTTCTCGGCAGATTGGTCGGCCTCGCTCTGTAGTCTTTCGTACTCGGCCTTGTACTCGAGACTTCCGGAAATCTGCTCTATTAAGCGCGTGAGATCTTGGGGAGACTGGGAAGCAATGGCTTCGACGTCGCCTTGGAAGACGAGAAAGTTGCGAGCTTTGATCAGGATGTTTTCGGCCTCCAAGGCCTCGTTGTACTGCTGTGCAGTCACGACGCGGTCATTGATGCGATATTCGCTGGAACCTTGGTTGGTAATAGTGCGCTTCCAACGATGCTCGTCGCCCACGTCGTCCTCGTAGACAGCCATGACCCACGCGGTTTTGGGATCGCTGCGGTTCGCTTTCTCGTTGTCGTCGCCATTCACGTGTCCATTAGTATGGCCGTTCGCAACGACATCGACAGCTGATCCGTCATCATTGATTTTTGAAGTTTTGAGGACGCGACCGCGGTAGACCAGATCTCTAAGATGAGCAGATCGTAAATGCGAGGACTTTATGCCGAGCACAAAGGAGATGGCATCCATCCTAGACGCGCGGGGAGGAACTGGTCAGCAAGCCTAACGTCGCGGGGAACGTGAGGGACGAAGAAGGCAAGGTAAGGCGACAACGTACGAGTTGGATTTGCCCGAGCCATTGGGGCCTATGATGGAGGTGAAATATGAATCACCAAACAAGAGGGTGTGATGGCCCTTGTAGGACTTGAAGTCTAACAAGTGATGGTTAGCTAAAATGACTTTGTGGATGCGCATCTTCTGCGCAAAGAGGCGCCGTTTCGCTGCAGCATACTGAACAACTCGAGCCGCACAAGCTTCCCCATCGTGATAGATTGAACCTAATGTTCCTGCCGGCGGCAATGTTCTCGGTGAGGGTGTTACGATATCGATCGGTCTGTTGGTCGGCGGAGTGGACGCGGCGAAGTGGCTCCAGAGCAATGCGACAAGCAGTTCATGTAAGAACTGGTCCCGGAACACATCAAGGGCAGTGCATCACGCGAAAGACTTGTTGTCGGGGTTTGGAATCTGACTGTTGGAAGGCGCGTAGCGGGATGAATGCGATATTGCCTATCGATTGCCTCTAGATTCGTCTTCGTTGAGTGGACTGGATGTAAATATTTCCTTGGGGGCTTTAATCCGAGAACAACTACCTAATCCAAGGGACGCGACTTGGAAATATCTAACTAAAAGCGCGGGGGGCATTGACCGTTGGACGTGAAACGCGTGCGGTGTATGCCATACCTAACAAAGTCTCTTCAGCTGCGCAACTATCAAGTACCTAGTACCTACCAAGACCGCACACAGTCCACACACGCAAGTTGTGGCCTGTACCTGCCGTGTACTCGTACTTGGCGCACGCACAGGTATTTGTTATATCCATGTACATACATGCAGGAAGTTTGACAAAATGCTTAATTTGATTTTCTATGAACTTAACCTTGGATACTGCACTTTCCGGCTATTTTCAGAGCAAAGAGGTACGTGTATAAACTGTGTTAGTATTACAAGTATGATTTCGTCTATCATACTTTAAACATCAGCCTTTGAAATGCAGGGCGCCTATTATTACTTGTAAGTAGACGGGCCAAGGATCCAACTGCTGGGCTACTTAACGTTGCACATACCTAAGTACTCCCACATACGAGTATTTACTTGTGCACTCCTGCCCTGATAACATTGGAGAAGAGGTCTTCCTGATTGATATATCTCCTTTGTAATAGCACCTTGAAATCCAGATGGTATCTAGTTACCTAGTCTGGCTACTACATAGTAGCAGCAATAGACAGACAAAACACGTACATAGTTGGTTACTTTACAGGTAGATCACGTGTACGTGTAGATAGCGTCTTCTGATCATTTTCAATCCAACTTCAACGGTGTTGAGGTTAAAAGTACATGTGACTCGTGAGTAAGGGCTATGCATCTACGCGTATCTTCAAGTTGTTTGACGGCGTCGGCAATGCATATTCTACTACCTACACGCACGTGGTAGAGAGGCTGGCGTGGCTGGCACCTGGGCAGAGCTGGGCACCTGGACTCGGAACTAGGTAGCAATCTGCGTGTGATGTCATGTAAGGATACTAATAGATTAAAATTGTTTTGTTTGGTCACTTTGGTGTTTCAGCTCGAATTTGGGTTACAGGTCGCCTACAGACGCAGCGGTTTGACCTAGGCACTGCTAGGTTAGGGCCTCAGCAGTTTGAATCCCTTTTTCGTTTGAGACGTCAGGCAGGTCAGGGCTACGAGTATTTTGATCCAACCACGATCCACCATCGATACACGTCTCCTAGTCTAGTCCAACATCACTGATAGGACGGAAACCCTCCAGCAACATCGTCATACATAGCCCGTAATCCACAGCATCAAAATAAATCTACCTAATTCTCAGTAGACTAGTAGTTACCTCTACAGGGAGATACCCAAGGTTGTCCTTTCTCAACTCTACACTTTAGCCTCTAATACAATAATCTACCCTACGATAACGCTGTCGTTGTCGCGGTCGCCTTGTCTCACCAGTTCGTCTTCGATTCATAGACTAAGAAATACCTACGTGTCGAACTACGTTACCGAAAGACAGTAGCAACCAAAACACGCGAGCTTTCACGGTGGGACGTTGTTCCTACATTTGCCGTCGTCATACTTGAAAGGGCCGAAACACCAAGCTAGTCGCTACCTAGTCGTCTTCCTCGAAGCCGCATTCAACGCTTTCCTGCTACGCTCCATCGTCAAGATGGCAGCTCCTAGCAGTGGCAGACCCGTTCCCGCACCTCCGGGCAAATCCGACGGTACTCAGACCGACGACGATGTGCCTCTCACTCCAGACGACACCACACCCCATTCGATGCCTTCGTCTCCCATTCAACGTCCAGTCTCGGACGCGCCTACCATAGCCGATACCTCAGCCCCAAGCCCGCCTTTATCACGATCGCAGTCCTTCTCCAGCTCGTACCAGGAGGACTGGGACTCGTTCCCGCCTTTGGATCGCCTGACCGTCCTAGACTTGCTCGACAACTTCGCCTTGCCCCAACAACTGGAAAAGCTACAGAAGGGCATCTCTGCTCAGACAGAAAAGGTCAGGAAGTCGCGGGCCGCTTTACAGACAAGAGGACAAGAAGCCCGAGAGCGCATGGTGGAGGAATGGCGGCGACGCGTGCCCTCGGCCGATGAACAGCTTGAGAGATACCGGAAGCGCATGAAGCAGAGCGTGGAGAAGTTGGGCAGGCAATGGAACGACACCAAAGTCATCACTCTCCGCGAAAAGGTTTCCTTCATCTTCGGCGTCATGAATATCTTCATCAGCGGCTATCTCATCGGCGCCTATCCCGAATACTTCCATATCTGGTACACGGTCCAGCTCATCTACTTTATGCCTATCCGGTACTTTACCTACCACCGGATCGGCTACCATTACTTCTTGGCCGATCTCTGCTATTTTGTCAACTTCCTCGTCTTTGCAAGCGTCTGGCTTTTCCCGTCCTCGAAGCGCCTGTTCATCTCAGCCTATTGCTTGGCCTTTGGCAACAATGCCGTGGCCATCATCATGTGGCGCAATTCGCTCGTCTTCCACGACTTCGACAAGGTCACCTCGTTGTTTATCCATATCATGCCGTGTGCTACGCTCCACTGTATCGTCCATTTGCTGGGGTCTGAAGAGCAGCGCGAGCGATTCCCCGCGCTCTGGACGGTCAAAACGTCGCCGCCCGGCTCTCCGACGGCCTACAGCAACGTTGTCTCCATGATCGTCTGGTCCACCATCCCCTATGCCGTATGGCAGCTGGCCTACTATGTCTTCATCACGGTCCGACGCCGCGAGAAGATTGCTGCGGGGCGGCCTACCTCGTTTACCTGGATGCGCCGTTCTTACTCCAAGACCTGGCTTGGCCGCATCGTGCTCTCGCTGAGCCCAAGTCTTCAGGAACCGGCTTTCATGTTGATACAGTACCTCTACGCAGTGTTTACTATGCTCCCGTGCTCCTTGTGGTTCTACAGTCGGTGGGCGTCCGCTCTGTTTCTTATGCTTGTATTCACATGGAGTGTATACAACGGCTCGACCTACTACATCGACGTTTTCGGGAAGCGATTCCAGAAGGAGCTCGAGGCGATGAAAGCCGAGGTTGCCAAATGGCAGTCCAGCCCTGACTTGATGCTCCACTCGCCCGTGCTAACACCCGCAGCCGGGCTTGATGATGATTCAAAACGACTTTCGCCTCCCAGCGGTCAGCGTGACAGCAGCAGTAGCCAGCAAACAGATGAACGTGTCCACGTTGAAGACCCAGCTAGTGGAAAACACTTGAGTGTGGATGAGATCCCCCTCTTGAATGAAGAAAATGCGGGAGGAAACACAAGCCGCTCTAAAAGAGAGGCGACGAGCACCAGCGCGGACAGCGCTAACAAGGATACGATGCGTGAAAGAAAGGCAGGCGGAGTAGATGCGTAATCCTTTCTCCCATGCAGATACCTAGTCGATTTGGGCTGGTGGTAATGGTGGAAGTTGCGCCCAAAGGTTGGCGCAGTTATCAGCCCCGATCACAGCTGGCCGGCTCACTTCAGGCGGTACCTACCTAATTTAATCATGTGTGTCGGTTGTCGTCCGGAACTAGCATGCACATCGAATGGTCGCCCGCCCGCCCGGCCTGACTTTACTTGCTACTTGCCTTGGTTTTGGAAGGCCTAATTAATACCCCTTTTTCTATCCGTTGATGCAACAACCCTTGCCCAACTATCTTCTGTGTGTCTTGATTCCGGACAGCATGGCGTCTTTAGGGTTACATTTGTAAAAGCTCGTAATAATATGAAGTTAGAAAAACGAGACCTGAGAAACTGCCAAATTATAGACGTCAATGGAAGTCTGGTCCGTGGCAGTTCGTTGTGAGCAAGAACCCAGACTTGCCGAACCTGGTGACGTGTTAATTAAGTAAGTCTACAGTCACCTTGAGCTTCGACAAGCTGTAACAAAATGAAGAATCAAATCCCAGGATATTTACCTTTGCGGGATATATAAAAGAGAATAAGTACGAGTACATTTATACATACCTACTTCGTATGTTTACTAACTAATTACACCTACCTACTCTCATACTAGAAGTCTTGTTATCCTTTTTTCCATAATAAAGCTCTCCTTACCTTGCTTCATCCACCCTGTCTTTCTCCTTTATAAATAGGGAGGGGAGGGGGGGATGGTACTCACCTAATCTCTAATCTTTTTCTGTCTATCGTGGGAGGACCCCTGAGGAGGTACGAGTAGCAGGTAATTATCTGTCCAACCTCCACTTGTTCATATACTTACTTACTTACTTACTTGTCCAAAGTTAAAGTTAGGTACCTACTCACCTATTCGTATACGAGGGACGGGAAGAGGCGAACCAACCAAACCTATCGATGCCCAGTGTGACACGACGAGAGAGAAGAAAACACGGTCTAGAATCTCTCGTTCCCGTGGGGTCAAGCCAAGTCAAGCAACAAGGTCTAGGGTTGATTTTATTCTTCTCCCACCTGTCCGAGAAAAGTTGGAATCTATTTGTTTTTGTTGCTGCGTGCTCTCTTTCCACTCTCCATTGCAGCCGGCCCATGTTTTCATTCGTAGAGAAAACGAGAGTTGGGAAGGGGAAGAAAGGGAACTCGCGCCACAGCAAAGAGAGAGAAAAAAAAAAAAAAAAGCTAAGTAAAAGTGATGATTGTCTTGGAGAGAGAAGTCATAAATATTTGTCATATAGCTCTAGAGATTGCAGATATGTTTTTACTCTCTTTTTGATAAGAGCAGTTTATAGCTGGTATAGATAGATCGGATCGAACGCTCAACAACAACAACAAAAAGCAAAACCACCTTTTCTTTACACGCCAAAGAGGTCAGTTGACACTTCAACCGAACCCCTCGGCCTTATTAAAACGCCACCTTTAATGCAACCAACCAACCAACCAACCAACCAGCCAGCCCATGGGTATTTTTTGAACTCAAATGTCGTAAACGTTTCGCCCAAATCAATGAAAGAAAGTCCGGTTCATGCGATCAATGTAGAATGGGGGTGGAGCTGAGCTGAGCTGCCGCCATCTACAAGCACAGGAAAAGTGAGTCGAGTCTTTTCGTCGTGGCTCTTAACCAGTTAAAAGAAAAAAAGGAAAGAAGACGAGGAAGAGGAGGCAGATGCAGGGTACCGTTATCTGATGACAGCCCAGTCTGCTAACCTCCCTCCTCCGCCGTCGCTTCCTTCCCGCTGGCCAGGTTTCCGGCCAAAGACGGTCCAAAACCGCAAGGTTTCGTCACCGGCGCCTGTCACAAGAGTTCGGCCGTCAGGACTCATGGCTAGGTACAAGACTCTGTACGTGTGCCCGGTGAGGTTGACCACTTGTGACATGGACGGATACTTCCACACCACGATCTGATTCTGGCTATAACCGTGTGTCGACACGATCTCGTTTGAGTTCTTAGACCACGATAGATTGCAGACCTGACTACCAGTGTCTACCTCGTTGATCACAGTCCCCTTTATAGTATCGTGGAAGATGATCCTCCTGTCGGCCGTACCTCCACCCGAGGCCAAAAGGCCACGTTGGTGGGGAGACCAGGCAATCGCTTTGACGGCGGCTGTGTGGTCGGTAAATTTCCAAAGAGGCGTTTCGGAAAGTTGATCCCAGACCATCAGCTTATTATCATTACCACCGCTTGCCAGTTGTCCGTCCTCACCGTTCCACTTTAACCCACAGACCTCCTGTTTATGACCTACCAGCCTACGCATCCATTGATCTGGCGCTCGGACGTCTCGGTGATATATCAGCCGGTCTCTCGACCCGGACGAGAGGATGTGATTGTTCCAGGCCAGCGCGCCCACACGTGCCGTGTGCCCTGTCATCGTCCTTAACCGCCGCGTCTTCTCAGCGTCCCAGATCTGTACCAAGCCCTTCCCTGTCCCTATTGCGATGTGCGTGCCCTTTTGTATCCAGGATACGCTTGTCACGGTATCGTCTTCGAGCGTGCAAAGCTTATTTACCCGACTCGTCGACGCATTCCACATGTAGACGCTGGACCCTAGCCCGACACCTAAAACATTGGCGCTGCCCCAGTCTACCAAGTTCAGGTAAAAATCGTCCGCCAGGTCGGGCGCATCAAGGACTTTGTATGGCACCTTGCTGACAGCTCGAGGCTGCCTCCGCGGGCTTAAAAGCATCTGCTGGCTCCCGAAGCGGACGGGTGTTAAACTATATATCTCCGACCTGGTGTCGAGGTTCGGACCATGCCGACTTTGTGGCGTCCTCGACGGCGTGGGATGGCCAGCTATGTGATGATGCCGCGGTGATAGGTAAGAGAAGAGATTTTTATGCGGTGTAGAAGGAGTAAAGCTGGCAGGAGGGGGAGGGGCCGGGTGACTTGGAGGTGTACTTGAGCGTGTGGGGTCATGGACTCGAGTAGAGTGGGATGACCCGTGCATATGTCGATGGGCTTCGGGTGAGAGAGCTGGAGGAGTTGCCTGTGGTATCGTGCTTTCGAATAATTCATTCCTTAGTAGATGTGAAAATGTGCGATTCGCCTCCTCCGCTAAGGAATGTCAGTGCCATAATATCCAGGTGCAATATCCAAACGGGATCTTACTCCTTTGAAAATGAAGCTCGCCATGAGGGGTGCGCTTCTTCCGCGAAGGTGAAGCTGGGGAGCCCTCATCGTGGAGGAGAGAGAAGCTAGCGGTGAGGTCTTGACCCGACCGAGAAGGTATAAATCTACAAGGTTGTCAGCGGGGAGCCTACACCGGTTCGTATTATTATTTTTACGGACCTGTCGCCATTAATCCTTCGTCGTTTTCCGCTGGGGCTGGCAGCTGGCGCGCTATCTCGTCTGTCGGTAGAAAGCTCCTTCGCTAGCGCGAGAGAAAGAGAATCCGGATCAATACCGCCTATGCTAACTCTTTCCGTGAAGCGGCCACTATGACGAGAGCTTTTCAAATTCCCAATGTCCAAGTTTGGGCGAGCCTGTAGCCGCTGACGGTCGGGCGGTGGGGGTGTAGCTATTCTCGCGGGGCTACGCGCAGCTGGGCTGTTGATATCAGCGGCCGGTCGCTTCGAACTTGGCGGGACGGATGCAGCTGGGGGCTCCGATTCTAACGTCATGGTTGTGAACCAAACCCGGACTTCATAAACACAAATCCGACTGCACTAAAGTATTATAAAAGCAGAGTGGTGTGGGCAGCGGTTCGAAGACGGCGGCGCGGTGCGCAGAGTTTGGAGCAGTACTCGAAGGAAGATAGCGCGAATGTGAGATATGGTGCCGCAAACAATCGGCCTCCTGGTCCTCCGAGTCTCCAAAAAGAAGCTCCTTATCGCATACTCTCACGTCGGGCTATCGCAGAACGTTGCGCCGGGCGACTCGAATCGGAACACGAAAGTGGGTTTCAAAGCTATAATCTAATCGAAATGGGTGCCGAAGGTAGAGCAGCTCGGATATGATGCTCTGACGAGGTACAATGCGGTCGTGTGGGTGATATTTATGGCAAGCGATAGACAAATAGTAGCTACTTACTCTGGATACTTGTTTGTCTCTAAGGCCAGCCCTGTCCGGTGTGTAAGGTGCCCGTGGGAATTGCGAGTTGTGGAAATGGTGGTGGAAGATGCGATGGCGGCTGACGTTTGCGGTATCTCGACGTTGGATAGATGAGGTTGGAAGGGCGGCGGCAACTTTGGGGATGGATACTGGGCTTGGGGCAACTGGAAAACAACAAGGCACCTCCTGGGGGGGGGAACTGCGTCAGGGCAAGTATGTACCCAGTACCTAAAAGAGCTGAGTACCCGTCGCGTTATCACCAGTTTGGTTACGGTTGCACCTACGTAGGGTACTGAACTGGGGCGACTAACAGGGAAAGGCCAATCAGAGTGAGTCATTTCCTTACCAAGTGGGCCAAATACCCCACATGTCAGGAAGTTTATGTTTTGTATTAAGAAATAAGCCCGATAGGAGAATAGGCCTTACCGTAAAACCCATAACTATGACATTAACAAGTGGTAACGACACAGAGACCACCAGAAATCACATCACCAAAGGCGCATCAGAGGCCCCAATCCACCTATGCTAGGCTTCATACTTTGTCAGTATCAAGGCACTATTTTACGGATGAGTTCACCCTCTTGACCACATATCACACTAACATATTATTTGTTTACTAAATGGTTAGCTGCAAGCTAGACACCTTATCATTGTTATTGGGATTTGGGAAGGCGTATTTCTGTCACTCCGTTACCAAACGTTTCACAGGACACATACCACTCGGTGGCTGGGACGTAAACAAAACATGGACTTTGGGAGAATGGGGTCATTTGCAACAATACCCTATCGAAGTCGTGTTTATTGTGCAGATTGGCTTCAATTTGGCCAAGTGGGCACCAGGATTTGAGCAGGACAACTCGAACAACAGGAACAATAACAACACATAAAGCATACTGGCGCCGTACTGGGCCCTGACAGGCTGTTCGCCCCATAATTCTACGTGTTTAGGGGACTAGGTACTACGCGGGCCTCAAGATCGGCCCCCCTTTCGTGCACCCCCTGGTCTTACAGAATCATAACAAGAATGATGATAGGACAGATTATCGTGTGCCGCGACGCCGCTGGCGACCGGATAGACGCGTCTTGTTGAGTTTGGACAGGATAGCTTTGATTATTGTAGATCCACCAAAACTATACATACCATGGCAGACAGAATCACGCTCTGTTCAATCCGTCGGGTTGATTAGGAAACTACCTACCTTACCTACACAGACCTACCTACACACGTCGATTTTATACATTTGGCTTTGATTACGCACATTACATATGTAGGCCGCGCAGCTAGACAATAAGTATTAATTAACACTTGACAACAATTGAAGAGATCTAACCTTGAGGTACCTTGAGTTAATTGCCCAATGTTTAGGCGCAAGCATCACATCCGCAAAAGTACTTCCATGTCTTGCTTTCTGCATGTAAATACTAGGTTAATAATATGTACGCTGCATCTACGAGTATACGTGGAAATGCGCGTGGTTCTCTGCTTGTTTATTTTTCTTTGCAAGTACGTGTACGAGTAGTGTCAAAGAAAAAGAGACGCGCTAGGGCAATTTCCCGACAGGGTGACTGGCGGTTGGATCCGGTTGAACTGTAACAAAGGCGGTCGGGCTTCTGGGTCGCTCCTGATGTCTTACATATGATAGGACCAAAAGCCCGCCCCGCGCGCGTCAATAAGTCTTGGCACTACCCTTGGGGAAAGATTGGTCAACAACTCCCAATGCACAATCATCACTACGAGTGGTGGTATTATTACCTACCGTGTGCTTCAATGTATGTACGTGCTACCTACCATGTAGGTTAGGTACGTGCAGGTAATTCAAAGTGCAGAATATACTATGTATGTGTGTAATATTATTTGCAAGCCATAATTACTAGGTACTATAATGCTTAGGTACCTGCAGGTTGGGAGCATTGGTCTGGATAACGGTTCATTGTTTGTGCGACACTGATATAACCCTGAGAGAGAGGTGGGCTTGAGATCAGCCAGTCGTGCTAGGTACCTAGTCCCCCCTAGTCTAGGGGTCTGGTAGGTAACCTCAGGTGATAACGTAACCCTCTGACTCCCTTGAAGGAATATTGAACAGGCTCATACGTACAACAGCACCTTATATCAGTAATCACCTAAATGTCCGATAGGAGTATCTAGCACATATACGCACAGCAGTTTTTGGCGATCTGGGTGCTGCAACCCGCCACTACCTCTAACCTAGCACCATTCATCTGATCCCCTATCAACTCGTACAAATAATGCAATTTGTTCCCAGTTTGCGTTAGCAAAACAACAACAGTGTTCACTGGTAAAGGCTCACTTTTACTCCTGTCTGGTGCCCCTTGATATATATTCTGCCTATAGAGAAGCAATATATAAACGTAAAAGAATCCCTTGTGACCAAAAGCACTCATCCCGCCACCTTGTCTTCTTGGGGACTTGGAAAGGAGCAGAGGTACACACAAACTTTATTACCGTACCAGCCTCTGGTAAGTAAGATAAACTGTAAATAGATGGTTTAATTGCAGTTGATAAGGCATAAACGTTTGCGGGTCTATAAACTAATAAGTATTTGTTTATTAGTTTAAACGTTTACCTTTGTTTTAAGCGTTTATTAAGCGTTTATTAAGCGTTTAAACGTTTATTAAAGCGTTTATTAAGCGTTTATAATACTTTAACCTATACTTTATAAACCTACCTTTATAACCTAGGTGTTTAATTAATTAATTAATTAATTAATTAAAAAAACAATAACTTACTATACTAGATTATATAGTAAGCTATTTAATTTTAAATTATAAAGTAAAAAATATAAAAAGAAATATAAGTTACTTATAAGGTTAAGATTTAAATTAAAATTAAAATTATTGCTATATATAGCTATTTAAATTAACTATATAACTATAGCTACGTATATGCAATTACTTATTTATTTTTATTAATATAAGTAAGTAAGTAAGTAAGTAAGTAAGTAAATAAATAAATAAAAAAATAAAAGTATTATAACTATTATATTAAGTAGTTTATAGCTTTAAGTAGTAGCTTTAGCTATAGTAATTAAAAAGATAAAAGTAAAAAAAAAGAAAAGGGCAGAAAGTATTAAATAGCTTTGCATTTTAATTTAAAAGTACTTAGTTGCGCATATAATTATATAAAGAAAATAAGTATATAACGTTTATAGCTAGCAAAGCGTTTACAAGCTATAAACGTTTAAAAGGCTCTTTAACGCTTAGCTAGGTAAACGTTGGCAATGGCAGGTGTTAAAGGCCACTTAGCCGTTTAGAGCAGGGCTAATGGTCTATAGATGGTTAGCTGTACCTTGCAGGGGCTGCTACGGTACTACGTGTAATAGTCTACTGGTTGTTACAGTCGTTTTTAAACAAAGTGTCGGTAGAGCTACACTGCGTTAAATTGCAGTGTACTGTTTTTTTTTAACTACCTTACTTTTTTAATTTTTTTACATTTTTTACTATTTTTAACCAAATTTTGCGTTTTTTAAAGCTACTATAGAGGGAAAATATATAGGAAAACAATTATTATTAGTTAAACAATTATAGTGGATTTTTCTAATTATAGTATTAAGTATAATTATTGTTTTTAAACAATTATTGTTAAGCGGCAGGCCCTAATTAGTTAAATTTGCAGATGTAGGTTAAAAATTGAAAAAAGTGGGCTAAAATAGAAAAAAATTAAAAAAGTCTGGCCTACTTTGCTAAAGGCTTTACAAGGGGTCAAACTTGCAAAGCCTTTAACAAAGTAGGTAATTAGACCACTTTACTATAAACCAAGTTATAAAGATTATGCAAATTATAGTATCTAACCTACTACCCGGGTCCTTTACGCTGCCCTTACTTTATGCCACTTTAGGTAGCTAATCTATTAACCATTTATTAAAAACAATAATTGTTAGCTTTAACAATCATTGTTTTCCTATGCATTTTCCTGCTATAGTATATAACTGCTTAAAACAGTATTTTTAAAAGTTATAGCTAGGAAACGTGCTAAAGCAGCCCTTGCTGCTTTAAATATTATAAAGGCAGCTTAATTATTATTAAAATTATAACATAAGTAATTAGTACACTAGTTTTTTTATAGTTATAAACTTTAACTTATATAAAGCTAATTTTATATATAAAAATATTAAAAGTATTGTTAATAATGTTTGCTATACTTTTATTATTACTTTTATTACTACTTTTATTACTAATTAAACTTTAATAATTAATTTTATAGTATAAAGGCTAGCTAAGTTAGCTTAAAAAGCATTAACTTAGCTATATAAAGTTTAAATTAACAATTATTTAATTTAATAATTTTGTTAATAAAAAATTATAATATTACTTTATAAAATAACTTTAAATATAGCTAAAGCTAAAGCTAAAGCTAAAGCTAAAGCTAAAGCTAAAGCTTTACGCTATAGACTTATAAGCTAAAAAAAACTAACTAAAAAGCCTACTAAGGCTTTAAAAATATTAAAAACGTATAAATTACTTTTTGCTACTTTACTAGTTACTTTGCTTAATAAATTTAAAAGCTTTAGTAATAAATTTAATAGCTTTTTTAATTTATTAGTATTATAACTATTTTTACTAGGCCTTTTAAGCTTTTTAGCTAATAAAGTAGCTTTTATAAATAAAGATTTTAAAGCTGCTAATAGCTTTATTAACTTTACTTTTTTAAGCTTAGTAAAGCTTTTATTATACTTTTTAAAAGTTAATTTATTAAGCACTATAAAGTTGCTAATTAATAAAAAAGTAAGCAAATCTTATATTTTTTTTAAAAAAAAGCACTTATTATTATAAGTAACGCTTTAAACTTTAAATTTTAAGTTTATTAAAATTATTTTAGTAATAAAAAAAGCTATAATAATATATTTACTAAAGTTAATATATACGTTAACAATATTTTTAGTAGCTACTTTACTTTTAAACTTATTTATATAAAAATTAAAGCAAGCTAACAAAATATTATATAGCTAGTAGCCTTATATTTAACTACTTTATTACTTTATATTTATACTAAATTTAGTAATATTAATAGCAAAGCTATTATAATAATAATTATAAATAAAAATAAAAGTAATAGCATTTTTTTATTACTTATTTTTTTAAGTTAATTTTAAAAAAAGTGCTTATAATAGCTACGCTTATAATACTTATATTAGATAAAATACTAAAATTTATAAAAGTATAAAAAGTATATAAATTTTTATTATATTTTTATATAAAATAGTATATAATATACTTTTTATATATACTATATAAATATATTTTATTTTTAACTAAGCTAACTTATATATTATAAACTGTTTTTAAAAAATATTGTTAATATTAAAACAATTTTAGCGTAAAAATTTATTGCTAGCTATACTTATTTTTTAGTAAAATTAAAATACTTTTATATTTAAATTTATTTTTAAGCCTTTTACTTTATTATATACTTTATTTTTTTTAAGTTTAGCTATAAAAAAAAAGCTTATATAATACTATTTTATTATGCTATAAAAGGTTTTTTTAAAAACTTTTTTATTTAATTAAAAAGCTTATTAAAACTTTGCTAAATATTTTTAGTGCTAACTTAGCTTAAAATGCTATAATTATATTAATAAAAAAGTTTTATTTTGCTATTTTAAAAGTTTATATTATTATTATATTAATAATATTAATATAAAAGTATAGTTAATAGCTATTTTTTAAAGCATAACTACTAAAAAAACGCTACTAATAAACTTATTAAATAAGTATTATTAACTTTATATAGCTTAAAATGCTAAATTTACTTTTATTAAAAACTAGTAAGCTACTATTGCTAGTAAAAGTAATAATAAAGTTATAAAGGCTATAATTGTTAAAATAAAGCCTTTATAAAGTTTTAAACACTATAAAGGCTAAAAAGTAACTTTATTTAATATTAACAATTTAGTTAATAATATAATAATAAAGCTAAAGTTAATTAATATAGCTATAGCTTTTAGTAATAAGCTTTTTTACTTTTTACTTTTTTAATAAAGCTACTTTTATTTTATTAATACTTTTTAACTAAGTTAATATTATTAGCAAAGCTATATAGCTACGTTACTTATTAACTATATAGCTTTAAAAGCTAGTACGGCTTTTTATAATACTAACTTTATATTGCTACTTATTATATTATTATTAAAAGCTTTTAAAAAGCTTTTTAGCTTGCTAATTAAAAGCTTTTTACTTTTAATAATAAATATAAACTATATAAACTTTATAAATAACTTATTAAAGCATTTTAAATATTAAATTAGCTTTTTAACTACTAATTTTATTATATTATATATTGCTTTAATAGCTGCTAATATAATTTTTTATTAGCTTTATTACTTAAAAAACTAGTAGTTTAAATAATATTATATTATGCTTATTATATATATGCAAATATAGTACTTTGCTACTAGATTTATTAAAAATAAAGCTAAATTTAAAAGTATTATAAAGTAATTAATGTTAAATAAGCAGTAATAGGCTTTTTAAGCCTTTTAGTTAACTAGTAAATTTACTATTACCTTTTTTATTTATTTATAGCTTTTTTAATTTATTTTATAATAGCTATTTTATTTTTAATTAAATTTAATAAACTATATACGCTAAAACAATTATATAAACTATATAAAATAGGTGCTAAAAAGAATAAAAACAATAAGAACGTAGATAATAATAATAAAATATAAGAAATAAAAGTAATATTAACGTTTATTTACTAGATTTGCGCTATAAAATATATTAAATTATATTAAATTATACTTAAATTTACTAGTGTTTAATATTATTGCTAGCGCTAGCGTTTTTAAAATAACTTTTAATTTTTTTAACCTAGTTGCTAACTTTATAGCAATAGTTTATAATAAAATTTTTAAATTTGTTAGTATTTTTAAAGCTATTTTTTTTTACTTAGCTTGCTGCTATATATAAGCTTTTTATATTTTTAAAAAGGCTTAATAAAGTTAAAATTAAATAAATAAAGTAGTAAAAACTGTAATTTAATATTAAATTTATTTTTAAGCTTATAAATAAATTTAAAATAGTAAAAAAGGCATTATTTATAACTAGCACTAATTTAAAGCTAAGAAAAGGATTTATTAATAGTATAACTTTATATTTTAACTATTATTTAAAGCTTAAAGTTTTTAACTTTTTTAAATAAATAAAAGTAGTATTATAAAGTATGCTATTATATATAATAGCTAAAAGTATATTATACTATATGCTTTTTTTTAAGATTTTAGTTATAAAAAAGGTATAATTTTTTAAAGCTTACTTATTTTGCTTATTTATTTTTTTTTTATTAATTTTTAATTTATTAACAAAAATAAATATATTAGCTATAAAAAAGGCTATTTAGTGCTTATAAAATAGCTATTTTATAAGATTTTATTAAGCAAGCTTAATTTTTAGCTTTTTATATAACTAATAATGCTTTTATAAGTAGTTAAAAATAGTTAAAAAGCTAATATAAACTTTATATTTTATAGTTAAAAACTACTATATTTTATTAAAGTAAAGGTTAAGCTTAACTTTTAGTTTTTTAATAAAGTAGTTAAAAGCTTATAAAAATAGCTTTAATATATTATAACAGCTTTTTTTTTAGCAAACTAGCTATTTTTACTTTTTAGGTTATATAGGGCTTTTATTTATTTAATAGTGTATTAGCTATAGTTAAGCTATATAGCTATTTATTTAGTAGTTTAGTTATTTTTAATAATTATAGCTAGTAAATTTAAATATTTTTAAAAAGTTAATTAGTAGCTAGTAGCTATTTTAAATAAAATAATAGCTAAAAATAGCTTTAAATATAGCTAAAAACAAAAAAGTAGTAAAGTAGTAAGTAGTTTATATAAGTTAAATTTAATTGTAATAAACGCGTTTATTAGCTTATTTTTGCTTTAAAAAATATAAAAAACATATTTTTAAATTTAAAAAAGTATAACCTGTAACGGCCATGCTTGTTAGTTTAAGGTTACGTAACCGAGGGAATAGTTATATAACCTATAAACTATGCACGTTATTATAAAGTAGGTCTAAGGTAGTACTAAATACTGCCTTTGCTTAGCTAGACCTACTTAGCAAAATAATCTAATTAATTATATACTTATATTTTTAGCTAGGTATTTATATATAAGTAGTAAGAGAATAGATCTTAGCGTAGCTAGTTTTTTTTTTTTTTTAATTTAAAATCTTTTATATAGCGTTAATATATAGCTATTAGGCCTTACTAATTATTATACTATTTTAAGTTTTATTAATTAATTGCTTTTATATAATTAATTTACTATTTACTTTATACTTTTTACTAAATTTAGTAGCTAAAAAATAAAATTATTAACTTTAAACTAACTTAACTTAACTAAACTTTATATATATAACTAATATTTATATATAACTAACTAACTTAAAACTTTATATGCTATAGTGTACAGTAAACAACTTAACTTATTACTACAAAAAATAGTTTTTTTATTATAACTAATACTTTTATTTTTAATAACTTTAAGTTAAAAAAAAAAGAAAAAAGAAATAATTTTAACTTTAATAAAAAAAAAGAAAATAAACTTAATTAATAGTTTAATACTATAAAGGCTATAAATAACCTTGCTACTTTAATAGCTTTTATTACTAGCATAGCTAACTAGCTTATTTTTTTTATTAAAAAATAAGCTTTAGCACTTAACTTAACTAACTTAAATACTATAGCTTTTTAAGCTTTTTTAGCTAAATTTTAATAAATATAAAATAAGCTAAATTAAATTAATATATAAGTTAATATAAAAAGTACTTTTGCTAGCAACTATACTATAACCTTTAAAAGATATGCTACTTTGCTAAGTAGTGCTTTTAGTAAAAGCACTTTTATTGCTTAAAGCTTAGCTATTAACTTTACTTTTTAACTTGTTACTATTTTAATTAATATATTAAACTTTTACTTTAAAAAAAAATTTTAAGCTAAAGGTTTTAAACTTTTAATTTTTAATAAAAAAACTAATAACTTTAATAATTAGGTTTAAATAATTACTTTAAAGCTTAACTTTAACGTGCGCACCTTTTATAATAAAAAATAATAATTAAAATATATGTTTATACGCCTTTTTAGCTAGCTTTAGTAGTAAGTTAAAATATGTTTTAATGCTTATAACTATAAAGTAAGCTTTATATATATTATTAAAATAATTTAAGTTTTTAAAACTATTTATAAATTAGTTAACTAAATAAAAGCTGCTGCTTAAAAGCTTGCTACTATAAACTTTAATAATTTTTTTACTTAAAATATTTAAGTTTATATTAGCTATTTTATTAAGTTATTAGTTTAAGCTTATAAACTATACTTTTTTTAAAAAAAAAAGCTATACTATAGTATAAAAATTTTAATTAGCTATATTTTTTACTTTTACGTTTATAATTTAAGCGTTTTTTATAAAACTTTTTATAAGTTTTTTTAAAAAAAAATGCTTAATTAATAAATTAAAAACTAAAAGCAAAAAGCTAAAGCTAAGCTAGTAGTATAACTTTATAAAAGCATAACTTTAAACTAAAAACTTTTTATTTTTATTTTAAAGCTTATTATTTATAAGTAGCTATTTAAAACTAAAAAAAAAGTTTACTAAAAAAATAATATTTACTTTAATTATAGCAAAAAAAGCTATATAATTAAAAACTGTTTTTAACTTTAAATTAACGCTTTTTTTACTAAACTAATAAAAAAAGTTAAAAAAAATGTTTTAGTTAAAAAAATAGCTTTTTTAAAGATTATTTTATTTAATAAATTAGAAAACTAGCCTAGTTATTTTAAGTTTTTATAATAGTTTATATATTTACTATAGCTAAATTAAGTAGTAAAAATAAAACTACTAAATTTAAACGTTTTATTTAAATTTAAATTAATAGCTTTAAAATATAAACTACTGCTTTATATAATATTAAAGCAAATGCTTATTTTTTTATTAATACTTTGCTAGCTTTATTACTTTATAAACAACTTAAAGCTTTATTAACTTATTTAAAAAAGCTTATTTAATTTTTTAACTATAAAGGCTAACTTACTAGCATTGTTTTTTAAACGCTAATAGCTAGCTTAAAAATTAATAGTTGCTAATTTGTTAATTAAACTTTTTAAGTTACTAATATTAGCAATAAAGTTATTATTAGTTTATAATAAATAGCTAAGCACTTTATTACTTTAAATTATAAGCATTGCTAATTATTATAGCTTAAAAAAACTTTACTTTTTACTATATACTTACTTACAATTTTTTTAGTAAAAAAAAACTTAGTTATGCTAACTAAGCAACTTATTTACTAATAAGATGTTAACTATTAAAATGCTAAATTAAATTAGCATTACTAGCTACTATAATATAATAAGCTTTTTATTTGCTTTATTATAGCTACTATTTAACTTTTTAGCTTAGTTAATAAAAATAACTAAAAAGCTATTACTTTAATTATTATATTATTTTAGCACCTAGTATATACTTAAAAATAAAAGTTTTTAAAATTGCTAAACTTAACTAAGTTAATATTTATTAAATATATAAAGTAGCTTTAAGGCTTATTAGCTTAAGTTAGTGCCTTTTTTTTAACTATAAGCTTTATTAAGTTTTTTATAAATAAAGACTTAAAATATATTACTTAAGTGCGTTAGTTAATTTTACTTTAACTTACTTACTTAAAAGGTTTTTTTTTTAAAAAAGAAGCTAATACCTTGCTTTTTTTTTATTTTAGCTTTAATATAAAATTAAAACTAACTAATAAAGTACCTTTTACTAGTCCCTTTTAGTTTTAAATATTAGTTAAATATATTTTTTTAAAAAAAAAAACTATTAATAAACTTTTTGCTTTTAGTTTTATTAAACCTTATATAAAGCTTTATATAGCCTTTATACTTTTTGCTTTTAAACTAAAGTTTATTAAAAAATAGTTTTATATTAATTATTATTAATAAAACTGTTACTTTAAAAACTATATTATTATTGCTTTAAACATTAATAAAATTATTTTTAATTACTATAATGCTTGCTATATATTAAAGTTTAATATTATTAAAGCTTTTTATTGCTTATAAATAACTTTATTTTTTAAGTATTTAATTGCTTTTTATACTTATATAAGTACTTATTAGTAAAAGGTTTTACTATTTAAACTAAAAGTAAAATTAGCTTAGTAGCAGTTTTTTATTAATGCTTAACTATAAAACTTACTTAATTAGTGCGCTAGTGCTTATATTAATAACGTTTTAATTTATTTATAAAAAAAGCCTTAATATTAAAAAAACTATAAAAAGGTTATTTACTGCTTATTTGCTGCTAGCTTATAAAGCAATATTAATAAGTTTTAATTTAATGCTAAAAAAGTTAACTATTTAAGTATAATTATTAAAGTAAGCAAAAGCATTTTTATTAACTTAGCTAAAATTAAAGCTATTATAAAATAAAAATTTTTAAAACTTTATAATATTATTACTATTTATTTGTTTTTTAGTTTTTATAATTACGTTTATATATTTATTTATTATGCTAGCAAAGCTGCTAAACTATTAAACTAACTTTTAAAAAAAAAAAACTTTTTGTTTTAAGTTTTAAATAAAAAGCTTTTTTTAATTAACTTAAAAAGCTAGCTTGCACTATATTAATATTTGCTTTTTTTTAGCTAGGTTTTTTTACTTAAGTAAAAGCTAATATATTTTATAACGCTACTAAAAGCGTTATTTTTTAATTATAATTTAATAAAAAATAAAAGCTTATTAATTATTTTTTTAAAACTATAATACTTACTAAGCAAGCTTATTTAATATAAAATAAAAAGTTTTTAGCTATAGTTTAAACTTTTAGTTATTTTTATAATAAATTGCTAAGTACTTAAATTATTGTTTTTATTAACTATTAAGCTTTAATTTATTTTTTTACTAAATATTATTTAAAATTATAATAAGTAGTTTAGCTAAACTTTTTATATAAGTTTACTATTAAGTAAAAATATTGCTTAAAAAAAAAATATAATTATTAATATACTATTTTATAAAATTACTAACCTTTTTACTATTAAAGCTTATAAAAAAAAAATTAAATATTTACTTTAATTTTTTTAAAAAATATTATAAGCTTTTACTTTTAAATTATAATTGCTTTTATTAAAGTTTAATTATTTTTTATACCTTTGCTTTTAATAATGCTAAAAAAACTAAAGTTAGTTAACCTAATTATTAAAAAAAACTAACTTTAAAAACTAAGCACTTATAAAAAAAAGCTAGTTATTTTAGCTATTACTTAAAATAACTTAATATTTTTTTAAACAGCTTTAATTTAAAAAGCTTATATGCTTAAGTTTTAAGCTTATAGTAGCTAAAATAAAATAATTTAAGCTTTTTTAGTTAACTACTACTAGCTTAATTTTAAAAAAAATATTTAATAATATATTTATAATTGCTAAAATTGCTAACGTAATAAAAATCTTTATAATAAAACACTAAGCCTTTTATACTTATTACTTTTTTTTAATATATATAAAATATTATTATAGTTAATAAAAAAAATATGCTAAAAAATAAGCATAGCTATAACTATATATAGTGCTTTATTAATAAGTTTAGCTATTTAATTGCTATTATTTTAAGTAAAAAAACTAATATTGCTAAAATACTAGCTAAAAAGTACTATTGCTACTTATATTAATTTTTTAGCTTTTTAAGCACTTAAATTAGTAATAATAAAAAATAGTTTATTTTATAGCTAATAAAAGCTTTAAATATTTTAATAAGCATTAAATATTATTAAAGCAGCTTTAATTACTTATAAACTTAAAGCGCTATTAAAATTACTAACTATAAGCTAAATTAACATTTTTACTTTTATACTAACTAATTTTAAAATAATTAAAGTAATTATATTATTACTTTTAATTTTGCTTATAACTTATTATATTATTTATTATTAAGCATAAGCTTTTTAAAAATAGCTTTTAAAGTTAAGCTATATACTAATTTAATATTTTTAGTACTACTTAATAATATAACTAATAAGCTAGCTAAGTATATAGCAAAGTTAATAAAGCAAACTTATAAAGTTTAAAACTTAGCTTATAAATTTGCTTAAAAAACTTAAAAATAATAAAAGATTTAAGCTAATAAAAAAAAATAAAAAGTAAACTTTTTTATTTATAACTAGGTTTTTTTTAAAAAAAAAAGTTTTATTATAATAGCTTTTATTACTTATATAAATTTTTAGTAAATTAGTTTATTTAAGATTTTTAAAAAAAAAAGCTATAGTTATATTTTAAATTTGCTGCTAACCTATAAAATATAAAACTTTTTTTATACTAATTAGCTATATAAAGTTTTTAATAACTTTTTGCTTTAGCAAATCTAACTTTTTTTAAAACTTAAAAAAATTAATAAAAAGCTTAAGTATAAAGTATAGCAAGTTTTAAAATTTAAACTTTTTAAGCATTATAAATATTTTTAGTACTAAGTAAACTAAATTAAATATAACTTAAATAATGCCTAGTACTTTACTAGTAACTTTAAAAATATACTAATAGCTTTAAAAATTTTTTATAATAGTTATTTTTTAGCTTTTAAACTTTTAATATATTTTAATAAATAGCTATACGCTATAGCAGCAAATATAGTGCTAAAAAATTATTTAAACAACTTTAAAACTATTTATAAAAGTAAACAACTTATTATAAAACGCTATATTTAAGCTTTAATACTTTATAAACTTTTAACTTTTACTTATTTACTAGCTTTACTTAAGTTAAAAATATAAAAATAAAAGTTTATATTTAGTTATATTATATTTAATAAATTATTTATATTATAACTTAATTAAACTAACTTATAATTTAATATTTTTATTAAAATAAAAAAAAGTTAACTAAGTATATATTTATAAAAAGGACTTATTATAAAGTATATAAGCATAGTAAGTTATTAAAAACATTTTTTATATTAATATTAAAAAAAAAAAAGTATTAGCTTTAAATAAAAAAAAAGTTATAGCTTTTAAGCAATATTTTTAGTAACTTTTATAATAAAAAAAACTTTAGCTTAAGCGCTTTATACTTTAGCTTTAGTTTTAAAAAAAAGTAATATAATAGCTATGCTTATTAGTTTAAAATTATATAACTAAAAAAATAATTATATAACTTATAAATTATATACGTTATTATAAAGTAAGTTTAAAGTAGTACTAAACATTGCCTTTGCTTAGCTAAACTTACTTAGCAAAACAATTTAATTAGTTATATACCTATATTTTTAGCTAGGTATTTATATATAAGTAGTAAAAAAATAAATTTTAGCGCAGCTAGTCTTTTTTTTTTCTTTTTAACTTAAAATCTTTTATATAGCGTTAATATATAGCTATTAGGCCTTACTAATTATTATATAACCTTTGCAAATTAATAGTTATACTAATTTAAAGCTATAGAAATAGCTTTAAAAGGCGCTAGATTTAGTTAAAAAAGGTAATATAAAAAGGGAAAAATTAAAAAAGTAAGGTGGTTAAAAAAACGGTATACTGCAATTTAGCGCAGTGTGGCTTTACTAACACTTTGTTTAAAAACAACTGTAGGTGTACAAGTAGGTATAAGTAAATATATCTATACATACATGTCGACAATTCAATATTGGCTTAATCCTTGTAATTTCACGTAAGTATTTCACTTGCCTTTCTACCGCACTGTCATATGTATGTCTAGACGGAAGTATATAGACTGACACACTGCCTGCTGTATTATTGGAAGAACTTGTTCCTGCATTTTTTTTATTTGTAACCCCCCACCTTTAAAGCCGGTTGGTTTGGGAGGTCGGAGTTGAATAGGTATCCAGGTGATCCCCAACTCTTAACTTGATTTCTATTCATATCTTTTGTTTTCATGTACTCGTACTGTACGATCGTCAGATTCTTACGTCCGTACTCGACCTACGAGGAAAGATGCAAGTAGACTGGGCACGACTGGGAAGGCTCGAACCCTACGATTGCTGATCGGTGTAACCAATCAGAGTCCATGGTTTCAGCACCTGCCTCGATACCTTGATTAATTGCTCAGGTACGATTCACATTTCAAACGGTGTGCTTTTTTACCCTTGGAAAGAATGAGGAAAAGCTGCACAGCATCTACAAATTTGAACAGCCTGCTGCACATAGCGGGTATAATAATCATTTACTTCTTATCATGCATGTTTCTAACAAGTCCTCTATACATGTTAGTTTACTGAGAGGGTACATAGCCTTGTACCCCATGGGTCTAGGGCTATTCAATGTGATCCATCACAGACGCAGATTTGAAGGCAAGAGTTTCGGTCTTAAGCCATATACCCCACCCCCGGGCAGCATGGAGAATGGCAAACGAAGCAAAAGTTAGCGTAGAGAACAAGCATGAGCCTTTCTCTTCCAGCCTTGCTCCTATACCACCGGGATGGGTGGTTGACCAGAAACATCCTACTGTGCTGCTTGTCACCATTGTAATTGCCCACACGCACCCGGTCTCTCCTGCGTTGTAGGACCGACAGGAAACCTCGATCGGTTTTAACCACATGTATGATGTGAGGCACTCCTTCCACATAACAGAGTTGCTCGATCCCGGTCCTGGATTTGACCTCTTTCGCAGTGACGAACTTTGCATGTCACTTAGCAGTGCCCCTTCAAATGCACAGAAATATCCATTGGACTCGTGGTATAAAAAGGGGGCTGTCTTTGCCCCCATGCCATGTGCTCAGGGAAAATGGAAAAAGTTAATCTGCCATCGTTCCTCCAAACACCCTGAAACAGTCTGGAGATCAGACTGGCAGTTTTTCTATACATTGGCTCTATCGGTTCTTCTGATTAAAAAAAAGCTGAGAGTAAGTGCTCTGGACTACCTCATCCTTCAATCGTTCACGCAGGAGGCAAATAAAGCCTCTGTAGCAACATGCCAAACCGACTACTGTCAACAAGGGAGCCGGAAGACATGGTTACTGAATCCATCGAGGTCATAACTAGAATGGCATCACGCTGTCGAATACAGCACCATTCGACGCCCGGATCGAGTCGAGTAGACGATGGAGACGAACCATGTAAGCTAAAAATCATATATCCTCCGGCAGTCCGGCCCGCTTATTAGGGCGGCATGAACAAACAAGGTAGGGCCAAGGCTCACACTGGCAATAGCAGTCTTTCATAATCCGAGCACTTCTACTTGCTCCGGTTCAGCCGACATGTCGGAAGGGCATGAAGTGGACGTCCGGTCATTCGTCCTTGTCATCCCGGACGAGTGGTATAAGATGTCCCAGCGTGAGGAGTCCATCAAGGCCAGGTCGGAGATGCTCTTCTCCGTCGAGCATGTCAAACTCATCATCGAACATCCTGTGTACCTACAACAACTTGCCCACTTTCTCCACGAGGTGAAGCCAGACTCGAACCCGCTCTGGATAGACCGCATCAACGCCATCAAGGCGCTGAGAGCGATAGGCTCCGCAAACGGCCCCGCGGGAGAACTTGGCGCCTTTACCACCTTGGACAGGCTCCTGTCCAGCATTATACCCGTCCCCCAAACGACCAACACGTCCCTAGTGAGCGGCGGCAACGAGGCCCTCGAGGCTCTGGCACGAGAAGAGCTACCTGCCTATGTCAATCATGTGTGGACTGGGTTCGTGCACATGACCATAAAGCACCGGATCACCAACACTCTTCCTTCCCTCCTGCAAGACTTGTCAGACGGCCCTCCCGTCTTTTGCTTGACTGACCCGTCCCGATACGATAACCCCATCGTGTTTGCAAGCGAAGGTAAGGAATGATGGACCCCTCCCCCTCCTTTTATACGAACTAGTATTCCTAACCTGTTGTCAAGGTTTCCACAGAGTTACGCAGTATGGAAGGGGGTTTGCGCTAGGACGCAACTGTCGCTTCCTCCAGGGCGCAAATACGGACCGCCGGAGCGTACAAAGGTTGAAAGACATGCTCGACCAGGGGAAGGAACACAGTGAGACGCTGCTGAACTACAGGAGAGACGGGTCTGTCTTCATGAACCTGGTCACGGTTGTACCACTCTTCGACAGCAATGGCAGCCTCTGCTACTTTCTCGGCATCCAGGTGGACGTCTCGAAACTCCTCCTGACATCCGCCGGCCTCGGGTCTCTCCGGGATCTTGTAGCCGCCCACCAGGTTCGATTATCCAGAGGCAGCGATATAACCAATGAGGAACCCCACACCAGCGAGAAAGCCCTCGGCAGCCTCGCCGGGAACTTTACAGTTGATCTCAACAAGTCCACAAAGCAACATGCCTCGGTCAAGGGCAAGGGCAAGCCGCAGCCTAAAGACATGGACTCAACCAATCTCATCCCAGCTCCAGCCCCAGCCACACCAACGGTCACGGTCACGGTCCCGGTCCCGGTTCTACCTGAAGCCCCAACCCCGACCCCGACAGCCGGTCTCAGAAGAATGGAATTGCCATGTGGTGTACTTGAACACTATCTCCTAGTTGAACCATCTCCAAGCCTCCGCATCGTATTCACAAGCCCATCACTAAATGTGCCAGGAATGGTACAAGTACCATTCCTCTCGCGCATCTGCGGCCCTTCGGATAGGGGGTTACTCGAGGCAAAATTCCGGCAAGGACAGGGCGCCAAAGTCAAGGTCCGCTGGCTTACGAGTGAGCGAGCCCCACAGGGCTGCATACCCGGAAGCGCGGTGAGCGGAACAGTCAGACCAGCGGGCCCCATACACCGGACCTGGGTACATACCACGCCTCTTCTGGGGATCAAGGGCGAAGTCGGCGCATGGATGATTATCCTAGTCGACGACGACGACGACGACAAGAACGAACATTTGACAACTGTCTCTGCACCGCCTATTGCTCCTTTCGACCCGAACAAGACACGGTGTAGGAAAGAATGGTGGGCGGGATGAATGATCAAGGTTGGCTGTGCGTCCTTCAAGCGTGGCGATGTCAGTAATAAGTAACGGCGACGGCAACAATGGCCCAACAAAATGAGCCATACCTACGACGATGCCACAACTGTCGTCAGTGTTGTTGCGCTGTCAGAAAAAGAGGACATGGTTACCCCAGAAGCTGATTTGATGGAGAAATACTAGATAGAACACCCAACACGTAGGGCGAGTGCTGGATTAGAAGTGTTATAACTGATTGCGGGCGTGTGGGGAACAGGTGGGATATAGTACCAAACTTGGTATATATCTACTACTCTTAGTATTGAGAGGACGTACTCTCTTAGGGATAATAACTCACTCTGCTCCGTCTTTCTGAGGAGTTAGGGGGACTAAGGATCAGGCGTTCTTTTTACATCTTTTTTGTATTTACATATTGTATGCTAGTCAACCGTTGCTATTAGAAAGTTAGTTATAGCTTTACAGGAAAAAAACAAAGACGCTTGTTACTACTTGCTAGGTGGAGGCTTTGCGTGAAATAGCATTCAGTATGTTGAAATACGTCGAGGTAAGTAGGTTAGGTAGATGAGTTTGATGAGGCTGGACTAGCTAGGTGGTGTTGTCCTAAGATCACGTAGGTATACTATATCTATCATAGACATGTATCCATCTACCGTATCTGTCATATCTGGGTACCTAGGTAGGCATTTACAGACACTACCTATATCCCACCCAGCCAAACATTTTTAAACAAGGGAGCCGAACATGTGCAAAACCATCTGCAGGCGACAACATGCCCAATGGTGTAAATACCTTACCTTTGATGCTAGCAACTCGTATATCCCGTCGTATGCTGACCGTAACCCCCCATGATATTTCATTACCAGCCGACCTCATATAATATGCTAGTAGTATTCTGTGGTAAACATGACTTCCTTCTATGTATAAAGGGACAAGATGATATTGGGTAGATGTAAGATGGTCTATCTGTGGGTTAGGTAGCTGTTACTAAAAAAGAAAAGTACGCCGACTTAGGTATGTGGGAAGATCTCGACGGAGAAAAAGATATTTAGAAAATACCTAGGTATAGAGTCTCTTATGTTAAGACATAGGTTAGAGGACGCGTTGTACATGTCTGATATCAAAAAGGGAAAATAACGTCGTTTTACCTAATGACGATAATACCTAGTAGTTCTCTTCAATACCTACCTACTTTAGACAACCCGGGAGCTCCTTTGTATTTTATGTCGAGTTACCTACCTAGGTACCCTTACATGCTATTACTCGAACACAACACAACACAACACAACACAACACACAATTATACTACTGACTACCTACACATACCTATCTACCTATCTATTATCAACTACCTATAACCAAAGTTCTAAAACAAAAAAAATATAAAAAGAAACTAGTTATGACTTTCCCACAGGCAAATAAAAGGGATACAGTTCCCTTTCCCCCTTTTCCCTATCTGGCGTCGTTGCGTTGCGTTGCCTTTGTCCCCCTAAAAAGGGGTAAGGGAATCTATCGCTGAGCGATGAACACCAACACCGACATCCGAATAAAAGAAAGGAGGTATTCTAGGCCAGGCAAATCAGTCAAAACCTTGGGGGTCGGTTAGGTAGATAGATATGAAAACTAGGTAAGCGACAAACACGTGGAAGCCAAGCATGATTTTTGAGTAGGTAGGTATCGCGTATTACTTATTCTTCCAGAAACTAAACTAACCTAGTACTTAGGTAAGAAAAGGAAGCGAGGCAATATAGATATAGATGCAGATGCCGGGTAGAAAGGACAAAGCAAAACATGATAGTCACCCACTTGCTAAACACCCCCCCCCCCCCCGGGGCTAAATCCACTCGACGGTCTATCTATTTATTTATCTATTAATATAACAACTATATTAGGAAGACGCAAGTATAGGTAAGGTTAGGTAGGTAGGTAGGTCTAGAATACAAATAGTTGATTGGTTAACAAAGCGCGAATCGGTACGGCCGAGCTAATCTAAAGAAGAAATAGAAAGAAAGAAAGGGAAAAAAAATTATACGCGCTGGTTGCGCGCGCGCACACGCAAGGATCACTTGTTTAGGAAATGAATACCCGCCGTATTGGTTGCTTTCTTCCTTTTTTTTTTCTTTTTGAAAAGGTCAAGTTAGACTGGACTAGACTAGATAAATACCTCAACGCTATACGAGCATAGAAACCAATGATCTAATCTATCTCGAAAAGTACGAGAAACGCATGCACATCATAAATCTAGTTTGGGCTTCTAGCAAGTACAGTTAGTTAGTCGTGGTGGTGCTGTAATAGGTAGGTGAAAAGAAATATGAGACGAATAAAATAAAATAGTTGCGATTAAAATATGTGTAGGTAGGTAAGTAGTTGTAAACGATGAATAAGCCTTTACAAACCCCTTCTCTTCAAAACGCCATCCGTCTAAGGTTACCTACCTACCCCTCCCCTCCCTCCTCCCTTCCCTCCCTCTCTTTCTTACACACAATCTCTCTCTTTATACCAAAACCCCATATATTTGCCATTTTAGATGGTTTACCTTGCGCTTCGCCCCGTGATAGAGGTAGCGTAAAGTAAACCAATGCATAGAGACTAGGTTAGGTAGCCGCTCGAGAGTTGCAACGAGTGCTACCTAAGCACACTCCAACGTCGCAATCAGCTTCCCTGTCGGCGCTTGCCGGTAATTAAAAGAAAAAACTCGTTAATATTAACGAGAAACATGGCTAGATTACCATGTAGCGTCGATCATTCGGTCTCCGGACAACGTGGTCTTACTGGGAAGGGGGGTTTCTCCTGCAGAAAGGGGGAAGAGTGCGGGGGTGTTGGTATCCCACTCGACAGCATTTCACTGTCAAGAGCAGATCTAGCCTAGTTTGCTTTCTAACTGACCTGATGGACGCCATACGGACGGGACGAAAGAGCATCTACGTACATGTGAATGTCATATGAGATCGTCCGTTGTTGATAGTATCTAGTAGTAGTGTAGAAAGAGAGTTCGGCAGCTAAAGCGTTCAGAAATCACCCCATCCACCGGGACCGGATGGGAACCGAGAGTTGATTCTAGTACGATGAAATTGGAGCCTATGTCAAACTATTAGTTAGCCTAGCTAAGGCGTCCTATCCGAGTCGAATGCACTCACTCGTGCGTCGGAGAATATTGGCTGGTCTGGAACTGACTTTACCTACACATACCCATTCTCCCGGCTACAGAAGGGATAGTAACAACTACTCGTATAGTAAGCTGATAGTCTTCTCTTCGGGTGGTATTGTTGGAGGCACACGAGTCCAGAAGTGGCAAGATTTCCTAGAATGGAAACCGACTCGTGAGAGAGCGGCTCATCTTGCTCACCATGGAGACTAGACTACTCGAACCTCAAGTTGGGCGGGGTCGAGTCTGATGCGGCTCAAGACGACGAGAACCCCGGCGCTCAAAAATTGCCGCGTCTGGGCCCATATCGTACTGGCTGCTCTTCTTCGTTGCTCCTCGTCGGTAGCGCGTCACGGGACGTATATCGCTAAATAAGGGCGGGCAGGTACTTTTGACAAATGCTTGACCCGGCATGGACCAACAAGACATCCAAACCTAGGAGTAGGTATTGGAACGCTCTGGACCCCAACCGTCTCTTCGGGAGATGGGAATGGTGTGTGCTTGCCAAAGTGTGCCAGTGGTTGACGCCAAGAAATGCAATGCAATGCATAATAAGCCCAGTAGGATTCCCTGCCCTTGAATGGGATTATAGAGTCTAGCCCTTTCAAACCCAAGTCACACCTATTATCGTCGTCTGGTCTGGTCTGGTCTGGTCCGGTCAAGGCAGGCAGCAAAGGACGTCGTCTAATGAATTGACAACGGGATGGCCAGCACCCTCGGCGTCAGGAAATGGTCTAGTTGACCAAATATTGTTCAATGTCCGTCATGGTCTAGATTAGGTTAGGACCGTTAGGTAGCTTATTCAGTACGGTACTTGTCTAGTCTACTGCTTTACTTTACCATACCTTCTTGCCTTATCCCCCCGGTCTGACATAATACTGGCATCAATGGCTTGGCCATCGCATCGGGAACGGACGCCACGTTGCGGGGGGGTTGGGACCGGCCTTTCTGGGCAAGTAATCCTAGACTAGACTTGGGGATAACAGCGTTTTTTTTTTTGAACCAAGAGAGAAATAAATCGTTTTTACGGCCTGTAGGCGCTGTAGCGTTTCAGTCGGATCTTCCGCCTGTACGGAGGAGGCGTGCGGGAGCCCAAGGAGTCGGGAACGCCCTGGACCGGGATCACTTTTGGGGTATAGGTAAGATAAGATGTGACAATTAAAACCGTCACAGATGCATTAAAGACGTACGAGTAGGTGTGGTGGTTGCAGTTTCCTCCCTCTCCGGTGCTTGTAGTTGCAATCTGGCGAAAATTAGATTGGTGCAGAAAACCGTTACAAGGTAGGAGCGATGCTTTGTAAACGAGCTTATGTAAGACTCTTCCTGACATTGAATTGCCTACATGTACCTCTGCCACCTACGTCTATTGTATGTACTCATGTTTCATCGCGGCTTCAAGACGTACATGATCTACCATGTAATAACTATCCAACTTGATGGGACACGCATTATTGGTAGGGTTATTCTTATTACACCTGTCTATGATTGTATTGTGATTATATTACCCGGCTTATCATTCGAAATTGCACTTTTTACCCGGACGGCATCTTCAAGCCAAGTGTAGATCTTCAGAGAACCTTCTTCAACGCCGTGGCTTTAATTTCCCTTTTCGCCCTCGTGGCACCTGACCCAGCTTGCCGGGTCGATTAAACAGACCCTTGCCCTTAAAGTGGGCAAGACAAGGTTTCCCTCACCCCATCTCCTCCCTTTCCGCTTCATTAAAAGGTGAGGGAGACAAACGGGAAGGTGATGATGACAAGGACCCGCTGGAATTATGCTTAACCGGTCTATCGAATTTCTTTTTCGACTCTCGACTGATCTTTCTAACCTTTTGGTAGTGCTGTACCTATCTCCGGACTCTAATCTTTTACCTAGGTACCTAATGTTAGGTACATACCTACTTAGCTAACCTAAAATCACTTCTTAACCTGATTTATTATTGCGCTAGAATACGTACGTTATTAGTCTCGGCGCCATGTCCGTTCAATCTCTCTTCCGTCTCACCTGACAGTGTGTGACACTGCACCGTGTCCTAATAGACATTTTCCTGTCGTATCGGAGTCACCTACTCGTACGCGACGGGGCCTTTGGGGTAGTGTTCTCAGGCACATGACATAGGAGGACGGGGGGGTATCCTGCAGCAAACAGACAGGTAGAGACAAGAGACAACCTCAAAAGTTCAATGGTGGCTGAGTTCCTAGGCTTGGTACTCGATATGCATGATTGCGTACAGTAGGTAGGTACGGCACAGACATGTAGTCCGAGATGCCCTATTACGGGCGGAAAAGAATAGTTTTCATAGAGGCAACCAAGTGCGATACTGAAAGGCAAGCCTATGTGCACAAATCCGTACCCAATGGGGGACGAGAGAACGAAAGATATAGTCTAATTGGTGCCTAATGGGGTCTATCGGGCAAAGACTGTATTGTATGTAAGACCTAACTTTAGCAGCCTATGCCTATCTGCGCGGTAGCACCCACCTTTATAACGTGCCTGCCATCAGAAACCCTGCCGTGCCGCATTTTCTGCCGCAGCCGAGCTTTGTGTTTGTTAGTCTAATCCGGCCTGTTTTCCAACGCCGGTGCGGCCCTTAGCGGCCCTCGTACATTTTACTACCTACTTGTAATTGAAGGTACCTTTATAGAGTATTATTTACTTACAAGATATTGCCAAGGTTACCTTTGTTTAGACCATCTGATAACGGTATTGGGGTATATAAATGTAATACGTAAGCGTGCTTAAGTAAGCTACCTAGCAACCCAATGTGAACAACACATGGGCCTGGATAGGTTAGGTTACAAGTTTCCGGGTGGGATAAAATAAACAGAAGATATGTAGATAGCTCGCATAACAACACATCGGTACCTATTTCCCTCCCTCCCTCCCTCCCTCCTTCTAACCTAATACTTTTGCCTAAGAGTGTGTGCTAGACTAGTCTACGAGTAGGTTAGATAGATACGTGTAAAGACTTGGTAAAGAAAGACTGGCAGGCGGGGAAAGATGCGCTAAAATAATCAAGTACCTAGTCTAGGTAATTAGCAGTCTTAGTTTAAGAGAAGCGAAACGATCTGTAGGATCACTTCCGACGATCTTGTTCTCTGAGTCACACCATCTAACCTACGATAACCTTAGGACTTAGGAGGTACCTATCTATAACCCTACTCGTACGTGTAGACGTTGCTTGTCCGGTTCTCTCTTGATATCAGGTAAGGTAGGTACTGTAAGTCGGTGTAGGTATCATATGCAAGTCCTTGTAATAGCTAACCTTAGCTACCTACCTTTATGATCATACCGATCCTTAGTCTATGGTGTTTTTACGAGTATATTTTGGCTGTCATACCGTGACATCGCTTTCCTTTCCTTGCCGGCCGGTTTGGTTCCTGAAAACAAAAACAACAGTTTAAGCGCAACGTCGCATGAAATGTATACTCGTATATAATTGAAGGCTCCTAAATCTGGGAGAGTTATAAAGTTGCACAGAAATATAATTAGCTAATACCCTGCTTCTTCAAGCCTTTTAACGATCCAATCAAAAATAGGTATAGAGAGTGAGGGAGAGGGCACTTACAGATTGATGATCTGTACTACTTGGTGATTTCCTAAAGGGGTAATATGGTACCTTTTTGGTCTAGATGTTGTGGAACAAGGAGAAGGAAAGAAAGAAAACGAGATCAAGCGTCATTTTAGACTGTCGTGTAAGTATGTTACGTGCAAATGGAGATAGGTATTGCTATTCTACATATGGAGAAGTGTTAGTTCCAAGACTATATACTTAAACTTACTAGGTTAGAATGAAAAGAAAGTCAGACCGGTAACGGTATTAGTTAGGTAGGTAGGTAATAGGCTATTAGGACTGCGACTTGATTGTTAACAAACAAATTAAGGGAGGTAGGGGGTAAGTCAAATGCATTAAATCACAATTGCCGATGCATTATCATTATCATCATAATCTGGCTTCTAGGATATCAAAACACGGGTTGCCTTTTCTTCTTCTTCTTCCCCCTTACCTAGGTACCTGGTATAGTAACCTCTTTTTAGTGTCATGCACAGTACATTCTTCGTGTTATTGTAATAGGGTACCTACCTACACCTTGCTACTCGGAAGAAACGTGTATTGCGAATAGGTAGGTATTATTGGTCTTGTTATGTTTCAGGTACAAGTAGTGATGTCGTGATAGATGGAATTAAGGTCAGGACCCGAGAGTATGGATGACAGATCTGAATCAGATAGTTAGGCTAATGTTAGTCAAATCTAAGATTAAGCAAATCTGATTCCTCCCTTTCCCCCCTATAATCCGTGTTGATGTACGTACGTGTAGGTTCCCATTATCACGATCGGATGTATTACACCACGGCCGTAGTTTACAAGTAAAATACATGGCTATTGTCAGTCTACCACATACTCGTAGGTGCAAGATTTAAAGATAGGCTAGTTACTTGTAGGTATCTCCTTAACCAAACCTATTCGTACAGCGAGGCTGCGAGGGGTTACCTCTTACCTACACGTGCTTACCTACCCCTGATGAATTAGTCATCTGGTACCCATACATAGCGTTTATGAAGACTGAACAGGCGTTAAACTGCCGTTGTAGCGCAAGTTTACACATATAAGCTGTGTGACCTTTAAAAGAAGGACAAGAAACATAATTCCGGGCTACTACGTATATATTGGATAAAATATCTATGTACCGTAGAAGCTATTATAATTATAGGCGTATAGCTATTATCTATCTTCTTAATACCGGTAGAGCATATGCTTTCAAGACACTGCACCTATTAAACATACAAGATGTAATCATTGGGGGCCATGCATAAACATCCTATTCCGTCTACTTGTACGTGTATATATACACGAGGTACAACTTGTAGGAATAGTATACCTAGTATATTAGCTTAGTACCCATATGTACGTGTACAAGATGCATGTCGGTATTCTCCGCTTAGAACTTGAAGGATTGGGCTCATCTAAACATGGGTTCTACAAAAGTGCATACAGAAAAAGGATGTACATCGTCTAGATACTCTACGTGTCTACCTACTTACATGGGATGAAAAAATACGTGCTGGCTAGCAGTATATACGTGTAGGTATGCACATGTATATTATCTATCATCCCTTTATATTTGGTGCGGCCTCCTCTCCGTAGGTACTAAGTTATTAATATCCCTAGTATTCAACTCGCGTATTGCGTTTAAGACTTGTGATCATGTACTCGTAAGGCTAAGTAGCGTGTAGGTATATACAGTTGTACTATATAGGTGATTACCTAACCTAGTCACAACTCTACGGCGGGTAAGAAAAAACAGTAGATAAGGTAATCGCATTGGTTCTTTGCTTTGCTAAAGAAAACCCGTGAACTCTATCATCTCCAGATACAACGTATATTCACGCGCATGGATTCATACTTGTGTGTTTCCGCCCCCTAAGCCATCAACAGGGAAGATTGTCGTTACGTGAGGTCATATACTGTGTAGGCTACCGGCAGGATCTGGAATGTCTACCGAGCCTTCTCTGCATCGTTCCAGATCCTTTGTCACATTTATTCATTAAAAACAGACCAGTAGATTAGATGCTAGACAAGGTGCACTGCTTGGTAGGTGTCCCAAATAAGTGACGGATGGACAGAGGGAGGGAGGGAGGTAGGGACGAGTAGGTCGTAGGTAAGTAGTTATGATTTGACAAGTAGGTACGTCTAATGAATGATATTAGGTATCATGTATTGGCTGCAGGGAATGTTGTTGTGTGGTTAGGTTGTCACACTATGCCCAGACAAGGTCTGCATGCATGTATAATGCATGTACGTGTAATGCGTGTGCATCTATCTAGACACAGACTAAACCTAATAAAACCTACCGGTAATATGCGTGGTCGTCCTGAAACCCGAGTTTGGTCGGCGACCACTTTGAGGTTTGAGAAGCTAATCACCGTCTTGAATATCCACACTGTGTGTTGACTGACCCCCCTTCCCCTTCCCCTTCCCCTTCCCCTTCCCCTTCCCCTCTTCCCCAGTCTCTCCAGGTACGAGTACCTAGGTACAGTACCTGGGCTCGCTACTATTACCGCTCGTGCCAACTTGTATTATTTCATTATCTATGCAATTGCTTGCTCTGTCTCTGTGCCAAAATTAGCAGTGTTACACACTTCTTCTACTGCCTAAGTAACAGAAATAGGTACTTGATATCGTCTACTAACCACAGTACATATACAGTATAGCAAAGGTAAAGCCCGAACCTTGGATTGCTTATTGGTTCCCGACTGGAAATCAATAACGGCGATCTTATATATTTTATCTTTTGCTTTTTGCTAATAAACGTGCATTTAATTATTTTACCACGCTTGTACTTGTAAGTAGATCATTAATTAATATGCATCAATCATATATACATACGTAAAGTGGACGTCATGCCCGAGGATGGTTCATCGTCCTCGTCAACAACAACAACAACAACAACAACAACAACAACAACAACAACAACAACAACAACAACAACAACAACAACAACAACAACAACAACAACAACAAC